>JAPVEC010000283.1:0-12173 GCA_028984105.1 Lavandula angustifolia | reverse complement strand
GAGTACAAGTTTCTATCACTCTTACAAAAGGAAGACAAGGAAAGCAAGATCACCGCCGACGTCCGAATCTCCCGAGTACGCTCTTGAAGTCTTCGTACTTATCACCGGAAGGTCCAGGTAATAATACTTGTAGATTCTGGCTCTCAGGACCTAGATTTCCTCGTGATCAGCAGGATGGTCAAAGTTCAGGCAGAGGTGATAAGCAGCTTCTTCGACTTCTCTCTCAATCTCTTTTGTGCACAGCACGCCGCGAGTAGTCCGGGGAGGAGGGATTCTTCTTAACACTGGAGCTTTGAAAGGTATCTTCTCTCTTTCCATGATCTCGACAAAGCTGATTCTCTCGAAGTTCCATATCAAATCGGCAAATAAGTTCCTTGATAAAATCTTCTTTAAGTTCCTCCCACTCGCTCATTAAGCTCGGCTGGCACCCACTTGTCCACATGAGGGATAGGGTCCTTCTTGATATAAGGTGCCCTCCCCGAACTTGGAACCCCGTGGAATCTCGCTTCCTTGGATCACCGCCGGCGGCTTCCGAGATAGGCTAATCATTTTAGCCAAGTCGCCTAATCTCTTCTTCTCTCCGAGGCCGCCGTCCTTGCATCTCCTCTCCCGGAGACTTAGTCCCTTCCACCGTAGCCTCCCGTGTGGCTTTGTCCTCGCCTCTTGCTCCTGGATGTAAGATAAGGCATGTAGTGACCCGTAGGCCGTCTAGGCCGGACTGCAGCGGGGGGGCTTTGGATAGCTCCTCCCGAGCTTTCTTTCTCGTTCGTCCACCACCGCTTAGCCTTGCGCTTGGCAATTTTGCCCATCAATTTCTTAAGCTTCCTTTCCTTTTTTGCCTCTTCCATCTGATGCTCATGATCCAAACTTGTCTTTACAGCTCGCTGAGCAACTCTCGCATCATAGCTTCCCGCCTCCGCCTCGGTTTTGAACTTATGCGTTCGGGGAAGATGTAGTGGCTTCGTAGTAATCTCCTTCCCCCGGCCTTTGTGGTGGCGCTGATGTGGCTCTTCTTCTTCTTCTTGTTCATCAAGGAATTGTGCAATTTCCTCGATGTGCCGAGCGGATGAGATAGGGCCGTCTGCTCGCACAATCGATTTGGGAGTGGGGCATACTCCAGGAGGAGCACAAGCAGAACCGGGTCCAAACTGGGCAAACCCGAACCTTCTCTCCTCGGAGGTACAGCCACGGGTTCCTTCCCCCGTAGAAGTACCTTCCCTTATTAATTTCTCGACTTCGGGCTCTTCCGACCTCACCGCTCCGCCTCAAGATCTTCAATCTTAACTTCTCCTTCCCCTTTTTTGGCATCATCACCGGGAGAGGTGAGTGCGGATGGCTTTAACGCCTTTCTCCAAGTTGTAGACGAGGTCTATGATTTGAGTGGCAGCGGCTTCAAGTCCCCGACTAGATCAGCGCATTTATCCCGGGCCGTGCTCCCGATCTTCCTCCGAATAATCTGGAAGTGCGGCCGACTCCCGCTCTGAGTTTCACCAGAGATTGATCGTGGGGAGTCTCGGATCTCCCTTCTCGGACGAGCTTAAGTGCCAAGTAGCCCGCTGCTGAGTAATGGCAAGGGTGATTGGAGACCGGTGGTGGCAACTTTATTCCTCTCATCCATTTTGGTTGATGCCGCTAGCCCCTTAGTCGTGTGCTCACCAAGATAGTTCTCACGAGTGATCAAGAGCGGCCGACTCGGGCGGCTAAGTCCGCCTTCCGAGCCGCGAGGTGGCTGTCTCAACTATCTCCCCAATATTAATTTGTTGAGTAGGAGCTTTAGGAGACTTTTTCGACCCCTTCTTGTAAGCTCTGCTGATGCTCTCCGTCCGAGCTTTTATGGTATTGAGCCCACTTAATATGAACGTCTTTCGAGAGAAGACGATTCTTTTTTTGCCTTGGCGTCTAATAGCTCGTTGACCGACTTCGAGGACACTAACCTATAGGTTGTATCTCGATAAGAATCGGTTCCCAACCTCTCGCTCGATGACGCGAGTCGCCGCGCCGACTTGGCTTCGAGGCAACCCGGGCTTCACCGGATGTAGCAGGTGGTGGTGATCGGCCCTTTTTGCGGGGAGTAGAACCCTCGCCAGTAACCTCCCACTTCGCATCCCGGGTGGGCGCTGCTCCATCTCATCATCATCCTTGTCATCATTGTTGTCGTGATGAGATGGAGGCGGCGGGTTGCCGCCAGAACCGAGGTGCGCTAGATCGAGAAGGTATAAGCATCGCGTGCCTCTCAGGTCCTCGAAGGACAAGGTCAACCGGTTCCCCAAAACCAATGGCCGATCGCAAATCTTGCTCTTCTGCCGAGTAGGGATAGAGCCGAATCGAGATTTGATCATGTCCTCGAGAATGTCCCAACTTAGGAACCTCGCGAGCACCCGTATCCTAGCCCCTATGGCTATCCTCACTAGGTCCGAGTGCTCGCCGATTTCCCGGAATCCGATCACGGACTTCACCGTAGCACGAGACGAGTGGGAGTGGAAGGCGGTCCACTCGGGGATGTCTCCTCGCCCGGTACCGAATGTCCGACCGAAGCTTCTCATAACTCGATGACTTGGACTTTGTCCTTCAACATGGCACCCTCAATGCCGGTGTTCGAGTCAAGAATTTGTTCTTCCCCGAGGAGGCGGGGGAGAGGCCGGCTCGCTTGTTCCACTCGGGGACCTCGATAGGCCGTCCAAAAGATTTGTCGGCCTCTTCCTTTTCGGCGGGCCGCGAGGGGGCAGTGTCTCGATACGACCCTCTCCGGCTCAAGCGGCCCTCGCCCCGACCGACTTCTCAGCCAGGCCTGCTGGTCTTAAACTTGATGAGCTTGTTGCCGGAGTACCCGAGTCGCAAAGCCGAGCCTCGAGACGTTCGCTTCGATCATGATGGACATCTTAGTCCCATATAACAGCTTTTTACCCACACCGGCGAGCCTCCTTTCTCCAACCGGGTAGAACCGTGAACTTCCGAGCCTCGAGCCCTCGCCCCCGGCTAAGTAGTAGTTCGTCCAATTGACACTGACTCTATCGTCAATAATTATCATCACCGGATTTTCGGCTTAGAAAGTCGATCATATGATCCGGCCGAGCTCGTTAAGATATGAGAAATAATATAAGCGAGCGCCAAAGATCTCAATAGTAACAAATTCTTCTAAGCAGAGCGGTCTTGGAAGGCTATGTCCTTCCTACCTCAAAACTTCGCACATAGCATTAATCTCCTTCTCCTTATATCCAACCGGAGAAATACCTTCGTCCGTCGGGATCGAAAGCGCCCGAGAGCATCTCGAATGTTGAACTCATGAACACCGGCGTCCCATGAGCGGAATCGATCTCTTTCATGTATGAAAAGATGGAGACTTGGCCCCGAGTCTAAGGTCCTCCGGGGCCATGTAGTAGACCTTCGCTACTGCGGCCTCCGGAAGATAGGCTCTCCAGCTTTGTACCAAGCGCCAGCCCGATTCTTCCAGTAGCATCAAAACCTCCTCCATATAAGGAATATCCACTTGCCGGAAGGCCATGGTGGGTTCACATTAAATGCGGAGAGGATGATTTCTTCGACGTTCGTGGGGTCTCGTATAGTCGCCATGGAAATCTACATCAAAACTCGTTAGCACTTGAAAATAGAATTAGTCGTATGAGTTTTAAGCACGATTTAATACATTACCGTAATATTTAGAGCTTGAAATATGCAGATGCAAAGCACTTTATGATTTTGGGAGAAAACTGAATTCCGTAAAAGAGCTTTAAGTTCTAAATGGCGAAAAGTGAGGAAATGGTAGAAGATGAAAGATTTTGTAAGATATGCGTGATTAGCCATTTAGATCGGACGGCCGGGTTTTAATCTATCATTTTTATCGACGTACTCGATTAGATGTTATAAAAGGAATGATTACTTAGTCGCCTCTACCATAAACCCACGAGGATAATGCATAGCTTAAAGTAAGTGAGAAGACATGCATTAAATGCGCCGCAGCATAAACATTAAAGACGAGTTACTTTAAATAAGAACGGTTTCCTACCGACTCATCCTTAATGATTAATGGCGGGAAATAAATGTCATTAACTACTGAGTGCAAGCGATCGATATAATAAATGCGAGCATGCTTCCAAAAAGTTTAAGTACAAAAATACTACGCAAACCTCTTCTTCAAAGAACTTTTACGATCAGCCGGTTACCGTTAAGGTTAAGGAGGATGGCTGACGTGGCCGATGACCACGTTCTCTTACCGTGTACGTATGATTCTCCCGACCGAATCACTCAGACCGATCATCTCGACCGTCATACCGGTTCCTACACCCTGGATACCAATTGATGGCACTTGTCGGAAAGTAGTTGTCTTCTTCCGATATGATTCAAGAGGGATCCAAGAGAGACCTAGCTCAACCGATAATTCTCTCTAATCTGTTCTCGCCCAGTGGTTTGGTCGCATGTCCGCCTTTGCTTGTCGCAGCATGGATTTTCTCCATTCTCGATATCCTTCTTCTCAACATGGTCTCTAATGAAGTGGTGTCGAATATCCACGTGCTTGCATCTCGTATGGAGAACTGGGATTCCGAGTGATTGCAATAGCACTTGTGGAGTCACGTGATGGGCACTTCATCCCCGACTTATACCATAGTCTCTCGCCTGTTGTCGAAGCCAAAGGATCCGGGGCACAAAGAACTTCCAAACAGCCTATATACTCACCTTCCGTAGCGGACGTTGATACCGAATGCTTTCTTTGAAAACCAAGATATCGCTTGCCGCTTAGAACCGACACGTCCGAAGTTGATTTTCGATCTATCCCCGCATCCCGCATAATCGCATCGAATAACCCCGTCGCATAAGATTATCGTCACAGGATACCATAACCCAAACCAGTGTTCCTTCTTAGATAGCGGGTGAATCTTCTTTTGCCGAGTCTAGATGACTTCGCTTAGGATCCGCTTGAAATCTTGCACATACACCTATAGCATAAGTTATCTTAGGTCGGCTAGCCGTTAAATATAATAGAGAACCAATAATAGCTCTATAATCAAGAGAGTTACCGAAGCTCACTCTTTGTCCAGATCGATATTAAAATTTGTATTCATGGGGATCTTTACCGGCTTGCTAGAGTCGCAACTCTAATCTTTTTGAGAAGATCGCGAAAGTGTATTTGGCTTGATTGATGAAGATTCCTTCTGTGTGATCGCCTCACTTGAAATCTAAGGAGATAATCTCATCTCTCCCATCATGGACATCTCGAATCTCTCCTTCATCATCTTCTTCGAACCGCCTGCATATGGTCTCATTTCTATAGCCGAAAATGATGTCGTCCCACGTAGATTCGCACCAGCAGGGATGTCACCTCCCCACACTTTATGTTGAACAGGAGCGATCTACCGTCCCTTCTCGAAAACCTTTCTAAAGTAGAAAGTCTCGATGTGGTATCGTACCAAGCCCCTCGGGAGCTTGTTTTAACCCATACAGAGCTTTCATAAGTCTCGTACACCTTATGTGCTCGCCAAAAGCCGGGCGGTTGTTCCACGTAGACTTATTCCTTCAAGACGCTGATGCGTCGGCATAACAGCTAGAAAAGACGAATGGCTTCCAATCTCATGGCACCGAGCGAAAGTTTCATCAAAGTCGATTCCTTCGCTTGACCAGTATCCCTTGGAAGCTAGTCGAGCTTTGTTTCGACGATGACGTTGTTTTCATCACGCTTGTTTTTGAAGAGCCGCTAGTACCAATTACGTGCTGATGTCTAGGTCTCATCAACAAGCTCCCTCCCAAACTTCGCTTTCGACGAATCGGTTCAGCTCTTTCGTGCATGGCAATGATCCACCAAGATCATTTAATGCATCCTCTATCGACCGAGGTTCTTCTCGCTGTGACAAGAAACAAGAATAGAGTGAGCTTTCTCCTTGACTCAATCGAGATCTAGTTCTTATCGTTGCCGACGGATCTCCTATAATGAGATCTCAAGAATGAGCGCCAAGCCATGAACGTCCGGAGTCTCGCTTCTTCTTCCGATACTACTTTTGCACAAGGCAGAGGTGTGTTAGGCATTTCAGTAGTAACGTTCCGAGATCGCGTAGTTCAAGAAGAAGATTAGGATCTACCCGAAGTTTCCGGGTGTTCAGGGGCATTTCGCCAGGTGAACATTAATCGTTCCCCCGAAGTTTATATTCTCACTAGAGGTCTCGTGTACCACTGGGCTTCCTCATCGATCACAGTTGCCACTTGCTTGTTGATTCTCGCTCAGAGAATCAACCAGGTCGCCCTACATCGCTTGGCCGGGCCGAGTCTCGAATTTCTTCATCGTCCGACTCATCATCCCAACAATACCGGGATCTTTTCGCCTTTATCGGCCGCCGGCCCGAGATCCCGTAGCTGTGCCGCCGACATCTTCAAAGTTTGTCTCTATATTTTTCCCTCGTTCTCGCAACAAACTCATCAAAATAACATGAGGGCTTTTCTCCACGCAAAGGGTCTGGAGAATTAAAGACTCTCGAAGGCTTTACTACTCGAGAGTATCCTAAGAATACTCCTTGATCAGATTTGCTATCAAAGACCTTCAAAGCCCTGATCTTTCCCATTATCATGAATAAAGCAAGGACGTACCAAAAATATGAAAATGAGAAATAGAAGGAATTCTCCCTTTCCATAATTCGTATGGTGTCTTCATGTGGGTTGCAGGTAAGTAGTGAGCGATTCTCCGAGTATAGCAAAGGCGGTGTCGCAGCATCGCCCCAAAACTTTGGAGGGTAGTCTGTAGCCCGCTAGGAGCGTTTCTTGTGGCGCTTCTTCGAGTGTTCTCGCTTGCTGTGTTCAAGAAGTCCGCTCGCCGAGGGGTGCGAGAAAACTGATGTCTCGTGATGAATTCCCTCTTTATCGCAGCATTCTTTAACTACTCGAGTTGAGAAATTTTGTTCCTTGCTTTCGTTCGAGCGAATTCTTTGAATCTTGATGTCCTTTTCCACACCGAAGCTTCTTCCGCAGAGATCGCGCCTCGCCTGACATCGATTTGTTGGCGATGAAGATGCACTCCAAGTACATCTTGAGTAGTCGTCAATAACGACGAGGGAATACTTCTTGCCTCTTATAGTCACCGGGAGACGGCCCGAATAAGTCCATGTGGGAGTACCAAGGATTCCACCAATGGGAAGGTGAAGGAATAGGCGGATTTGCTTTTTGCTTCGTCTGGGCTTTCCCTTCGTGCATGCTTCATACCTCTCGCTCTTTGATAAACGATTCGTCATGGGCATCCTTCCGACTTTAGAGTTCTTGGCGAGCTTGTTCATAGTCTTGAAGTTCGGGTGGCTTGAGTCTCTCGTGCCATAGCCATCCCGACTTGTCACTAGATTTCGTCTCAAGGCAAGCAAGCAAGCCTCGTGTTCCCTACGGTGTTCCAGGCTCTTGCCAGTAACGTATATTCTTCCTCCGCGAACCTCGATAACACTCGCTTTCCCCGTAGATTTATCAACAATATCACGTAAAACCGCAATACGAAGATTACTTTGTTAAGATTATCACGTAATTGACTAACGTAAAGGAGATTATGTTGAAGTCCTTCAACATATGTTACTCTTTGAACCGACGGGTACCCCAATGTTCGCTCCATATCCCCTTGTGTAAACTTTTCGAGTTGTCACCGAACTCACTCCGGGACTATCTTCTTGTATGTAGTTGGTCAATCAGCTCTTCTGGGGTATGTCATATGTCTCGAGCAGCCGTGTCCACTATCCAAGGGTCCTTATGCACCCTGCAAAATGTAAGCATTTTTAGGTACCCTTGGTTCACCTGGGTCTAACATGTAAGTGGGTGATTTCGGAACCCAAATTCGTCTAGGAACCTAGAAGTCTCGAGACTTCTTCTTCTGAACCTTGTCGCTTTCTTCTCCACATGACCTGGAGATACCGATTTTCTCGATGATTTTGGGCTCAGGAGCTTTCTTCTTCCTCGAGTCTTTGCGCCCCCTCCCGACCCCGGCTCATAGTAGTACGAGTCATACCGAGCTCCGGGTGCTCATACAAAAGGCTCCTTGTACTGGCTTCCCCCCACCTCGACCTTCTTGGTTCCCCCGAGTTTGATCGCGGTGTCCCGGGGCTGGAACCTTTGGTCGCTGCTTTTCAGCCGCTTCGGCTGAGGTGCAACGATTTTCGCTATTCTTCGCCCGAGGTGTGGTGTCGCAGTGATGCACCTTTCCTCCTGACGAACCTATCACCAAACGCTTCCGGAAGCTTTTTTTTGAGGTAGAAGTTTCGTGAGTATAGCCAAGACCTTCTCTTCGCGATCTGTTGGTCGTTGCGCTCTAAGCATACTTTCTTCAAATTTTCTCCTTATAGTTCCTAGGGTAATCGTTCTCACTATCGCCCTCGCCAAACCTCGCCCCTCCTCCCGAGCGAGTCATAATCTTTTACACGTCCGTGAGCTTCGACCTGAAGCCGGGCTATTTCGCCTCTCTTTCTCATAATTGTCCTTAGTCGTAACCGAGATCTCGAGTCTCTTGAAGCCGAGACTTAGTCATAAGAGATTCACTCTCTTCCTCGAGTCTCGCTACCAGATTCCTTCTCGACTCAAGAGAGATCTCGACAATCGAAGAAAGTCTCTCGATTCTCACCCTTTACTGCTCAAGTTCCTAAATCGTTCGCACTGAATTCTCTCCCCGCTCACTAATCTCGTCCTCTAGCAGCATCGTCCAAGTCATGCTTGTACCACATCCAGAGAGGATCATTCGTGACCGAGCACGTGTCGTGTGTGGCCGTGTGAATAAGAGGTTATATTAAGTTTGGAATTTACCTCACCCCTCTTCTCCTGCCCATCTGGACAAGATTCAAATTTCTGCTCCTTCAGTGAACCGTTTCTCCGACCTCAACTCGCTACAAATGTAGCTTCGTCCTCGTGAGGAATAATCGTTGGTCCCGAGTGTACTGGGTCAGTGTGAGAGGGGGGTGAATACACCCGATTCCGATTTTCTCAACTTCGAACACGTAATGTGCCCCCGTTCTGAAAGTGCCGCATCAAATAATTCAGCAACCAAATAGCTATTCCAATCATGTGTGGCAAAGAGTCT
This sequence comes from Lavandula angustifolia, assembly GCA_028984105.1. Taxonomy (NCBI): domain Eukaryota; kingdom Viridiplantae; phylum Streptophyta; class Magnoliopsida; order Lamiales; family Lamiaceae; genus Lavandula; species Lavandula angustifolia. The sequence continues at coordinate 3,151 of JAPVEC010000283.1, read as the reverse complement.
CGACTCTCATCGCGATCCGCTAGCCGATCGAGTCGACCCGCATCAAAACAGTAGAGTTCAACGGTGCGGAAAAGTGTAGGCCCAAATCAGGAGTGGAAAACCATTTTAGCAAGTCTCGGGGCTCAAAATGTGGTCGGGCCTCAAGATGCGAGACAGCTTGAATGAATTTAAGAAGATTTTCAGCATGAACAAGAAAAAATCAATACAACAAGAATCAAAATGCAATAACAAGACACAGATTTTTAAAGTGGTTCGGATATCACACGCATCCTACGTCCATTGTCCCGAAAAGTTCAGAGGCTATTTGTTATACTAAGTTAGTCTCTACTACCTTGTACACATGTGACAAAGCCGCTGGGCCTGTGATTATACTCGAGCAAGTCCCGGCCATAAAGGCATCAAACTAAAGTGTTTGACAAACTTCTCCAACTATGAAGGAGTCCTTTTACAATAAGGATTGGGTTCAAATATGAACTCCTTCGCCTAAGCTATAAGTATATTCTGCATTGAGCTAGGTTAAAAGGGATAGGGAATGAAAGAGTGTGGTTCTAAATCGACTAACAAATCGAAATAAGCTTTAGGTTCGTGTATCGTCGATTTGGATACTAGAGGCTCTTCTAATGCTTTAGCTTGGTTCCCTATGAACCGAGAATGTAGTCTTTCGCCGGAGATAGATCTTCAAATTCTTGCAAAGACTTAGTGGTTTTCTCGGTTCTAGCTCGTTTGAATGCTCGTGTTTGATTTCGTCCGTTAAGTTTATGTGCATTCTTGCTTTCTCTTGAAATGTCCCTCTATTTATATAGCGGTAGATTGGAAAAGATCCGTTGGAGACGATCTTCCTTTCTCTCTTTCTCTTTGGGTAGCAAACGGCTCTTTTCAAGTAGGTAACAGTGCACTTTCCCACCTTTGTTAGGTAAAGGGTCTCACTTCCAAACTTTCAGCAGTGAGAAGACACGTGTGTTCTTGTCATTCGCCTGCCGAGGTGGATAGAGTGGTTGAGACAAGACAGACTTCAAGGCAAACTGAAGCCGACTTCTCTCTTCTTCTCTCCTCGTATACTGATAAACAACGCTGATTGTCTTTCAAAAGTATTCGAGCGCTCCGACCGTTCCGCCGATGCCGAAAGTCCGATCCCGTATTCCGCAGGTAGATAGCCGAGGAAAGTCTATCAAGATCAGCTTTTCCAGCTCGCTAAAGAATCGCTCCCTGCCGAGTCCGGGCCCACCGACTCTTTCGCATACTCGCTCCTCGCCGGAGCTCCAGCATCACCGAGTCTTCTACTTCTGGTGTTAAGGCAGTATAACCATCGAGCGCCTGATCGGAGCAGCAGTGTCTACCGAGTCCGAAACCCCGTAGACAAATAACGATTACAAAGGAATCGGTTCACTCAATCGATAGGGTTTTGGGATCTTCAAATCTTCTCAACAATCGTGAGCACTAGTTACCGGAGTATGGTTCAAGATAGAAGATAGAATCATTTCCCACTAAGTAAGACTATGCCGAGGGATAGAATCATCACCCAACAATTTCCCCTATTTGATGATGCCAAACCTATCATCTATGCTAACACTAAACAACGTAAATGCAGCCCTTACAATATTACAGTAAGATCAAATGAGTTGTTTCAACAGCTTCTGGACTATCGATAAAACGGGCAAAACACAATTTCCCCATTACATAGAAACTAGACTAGCGTAATCTAACAAAGTAATAAACTGACAAGAAAGTAAATAGCTGAGTGTGTGAGCCGCAATCACTTTAGTGATTCTAGAAAGTGTTAAAGCATAATACAAACACGGCCGTATAGACAACAAGTGGTTGTCGAGCCAAAATCGACGATTTTTGTATATATGAGTTATTCGTGGGACAAGATAATTACAAATCTTGCTAAGCTAGGAAGATCGAACTAAGCCTGGGAGCCCTTAAACTCGCTTTGATCCGTCCATGAATCCCGAGATTGAGGCTCGGCACCGGCACTCCATACATCCGGTATGTGTTCTTCCTCGCCTAGTATGCAAGCAAAGTCTCGTCCGGCTCATCTTCGTCCCGTTTCTTCTCTTGATGCAAAGATACTTCACTTCAGCCTTCTATTACCCCAAAGTGGATCGAAGTCATCATTTCTTCTAGGTGGAGGTATGATTCTCGGGATCCGGAACACTAACCTCTATACCTTCGCATACGGCTTTATGCAAGTATATGTATAGATCAGTTCACTTATCATCATCCATTCCCGTAGGCATCGCCTCTTTAGTCATGTCAGGGGCCGTAACCTCCAGAAATAACTGCGCTTGATGAACCCTATCTTTGCCGATTCCCATCTCTCTCGAGTAAATTGAGTGTAAATCCAATTATCCGTCTTTGGCCATCTCGTGTGATTTCGGATCACTCGGCTTCCCGAACCTTCGCATCGACAGAGTGAATATCACGCCTTTGAAGGGTACTTCGGCCTGGCTCTCTTCTCGCCCTCTTTCCCCTCGTCGCGGTCCGCCTCCCGCATTCTCGTCTCTCGGCATCCTCGAACTTGCTCTAGCCTCTTCGCCCCCGTATAAGCATCTCGCTTCATTTGGTCAAATACGGCCTCAATCTCATCATCTGGAGCCAAATGGTTTCTCGAGGAATGTTTCTTCGCATTCAAGCAGGGTACTTGATTTTTCTCTTTTCGATGTTAACCCTCGCTTCTCAATACTTTGCCGTTTTGGTCCTTCCTCTTTCTTCCCTATCTTCTTCATCCCTCGATAACCGCTCTCGGGAGGTAACCAAGACAGGGTTCTTTCTTCCTCCTCGAGCTGAAGATTTTATCTTTCCTTTCGACAGCTATACTGCCGATTGGGCTTTGTATCAAATGCCTTCAATCTCCTCGCAAGCGTTCTCAATCGCCGGTACTTCGAGCCTCCTCCTCAGCCCGAAATGTTTCTTCATTTTCGTAGGGAGGGGTTGGGAGAATCAGCACTTTCTGCCTTTTTCCTTGAACAGTGGGAGGGAGAGGAGCCTCTTCCTCTTCTCGACTCTTTTCCGCTCCAAAAAGCATACTCGCAACTTCCTTGATAATATCAACGGAGTCCGGGGTGCATGAGTAGCTCCGGGTTCCCCGAGCCACTTGGGCCGGCCTTAGCCGTGCTCGCAGCCCCAAGACACCCCGGGCCTTACCTCT
>JAPVEC010000085.1:0-54617 GCA_028984105.1 Lavandula angustifolia | reverse complement strand
GAGGCTCGCTAGCCGACTAGAGTCGAATTCCGGCACTGCTCGTATAAAGTTCGTAGTGCTAAAAATGTGTAGGCCCAAATTACCAGAGTTAGGAAAACATTTTTAGCAAAATAGTTTCAGATATTAGTTTATCGATTGGGCTTTCTGCGTAAACTCGCGCCAATGTGATTTTAGTGATACTCCTCGTGGACGTAAATCAATGCAACTAAAATAATGAACATAAAACACAAAAGGTATTTAAAGTGGTTCTGGACCAACAATCCTACGTCGTCCTAAAGATCGAAGGTTATGTATTATATCGAGATAGTCTCACGGTTTGCAATACGGTGGACAAACGCCGGTCTTCAGATTTATACTAAGCAAGTATCGCTTACAAGGTATCAAACTAAGTAATGTTTGAAAAAACTCTCCAATCGTGGAAGGAGTCCTTCACAATAAGGATCAGCCGACTATGAACTCCTTCGGCCTAAGCTAGAGAGATGAACAATCGAGATTAGGTTAGAGGAATAGGGAATGAGAAAGTGGCTTCTGTGAGCGACGAACGGCTAAGTATGTAATCGGGTTCGTGTTCGCCGCTGGGATACTGTGAGGCCGAATACCTGATTCAACTTGGTTCCCAATGTTGCATATGTAGTCTTTCGCCTGGAGATTGTTTCTTTGAACTACTTATGGAAGACTTAGGACATTATGAGTTGCTCTTGAATGCTCTCGATTCGCCAAGGTATTGCACGTAGGTTTCACTCGTACGCTTGAATGCTTTCAGGTTCCCGATGTCTTCAGCGCTGAAGATCGATCTCTATTTATAGTCCTTGATCATTAATAGATCTATTGAGAGGACCTAGACACGTGGTAATGACAAGCAAAACGACCCATCTTCAATTTGAATGATACTGCAGGTACTCTCTTTCCGGGAGCCGGGAGGGCGAATGCGGCACTTTAGTGAGTGCAAGTATGGTGGCGATAGTTCTTCATTGAGTCGAGATTTCCTCACGATACCTTGGACATTAAACGAAAAGTCCTCTACGATATTCTGAAAATATCTCTTCAGCATGTTGGCCGATGCTTTCATATGGAGGTTGAGTCCCAACTGGCCCATTAACTAGAAATAAGCTACTAAGTCTAGCAGCCAGCTTACTCAAACACTATCTAGCCTACTAAGCTCCTAACATGCTTGAGCTCAACTAAGCTATACATCTATTACATATATTAAGTTCATTACTTAGCTTAGGAGATTTTGAGAGATTTTCAAATCATCACCCAACAGGTTTACTGCATGACTTTGCATGTCAGATCGGGTACAACGCTAACTTTGCTTCTTATTGGTCGGGATTGACTTGGTAAAGTTAGGCTTGATCTAACTCCAAAGTAGATAATGAGTTGATTCCTAGGATGTAACCTTGAAAACTTTACTGAATTGGTATTAGGTATTGAAATCCCGCAGCATCAAACAAAAACATCGTTGCCTTCGACTCCCACATCATTTTATTCAAGAAGCGGTTCAATACAAAGAGATACCTTTTACCGAGTGTTCGGAGAGGCTCATCTTTTAATGATGTTGAGCGTGCCTCTACCGAAACCGGGACAACAATTACTAAAAATAAATAATCATGATTACTTAGCTTCCCTAATATATAAACTCAACTAATCCCGGATCGATTCGATCAGCGAACCGAATGAGTTCATTATCTATCAATGATTTTGGGGTCATGTCTAAATCATATACATTAATCCATCACCCCATAGTTTCCCTATTTGATGATGCAAAAACTTAACTATTAAAATACGATGTTGTTGGACAGGAGTAACGTTCGGTGTAGGGGGTGAATACGCACGAAAACCGATTTCTCCCCCGACTTAAAAACGCGAACATTCCTTTTCAAGAGAGTGCCGTGCATCGAATAAGTCTAGTGACGGCATAAGCGCGTTACCGAATCGCGCGTGGCCCAGAGGCCCGACTTTACTTGAGGCCTACTAGGCGACTAGAGTCGGGAATTCGCATGCCGTTCGCGATAAAAGTTCGGTAGTGCGGAAATGTGTAGGCCCAAATTGGGTTGAGTTAGGAAAACGTTTTTAGCAAAACAATTTCGCTATATTAGTGCGGTCGATTAAGCTTGCTTTGAAACTGGAGTTGAATGATTTTAAAGATAATTTTCATTATGCACTGATAAATCAATGCAACGATAAGAATAATGAACACAAAACACATGCGATTTTAAAGTGGTTGGGATCCCAACAATCCCTCTCGTCCCCATTTGTCCCGAAAGATCGGGGAGTGCTATGTATTATACTTGAGATAGTTCTCGGCTCGGTTTGTACACAAGACAAACGTCGGTCTTGAGATTTATACGAGCAAGTCTCGGTTACAAGGTATCAAACTAAGTGTTTGAAAAACTCTCCAAGCATGCCAAGGAGTCCTTACTGATAAGGACTGGGTTCGACTATGTAACTCCCTTCTACAGCTATAGTATTGAACAACCGGAAAGCTTAGGTTAGAGGGATAGGGAGCTTGAGAGTGGAAGCTTCTAGAGCACGACGAACGGCTAAGTATACAAGCTTCTAGGTTCGTGGTTCGGTCGCTTTAGATACTAGTAGGCCGTGTAATTTTGATCTCGGCTTGGTTCCCTATGAGCTTGAGCATATGTAGTCTTTCGCCGGAGATTGTTTCTTCGAACTACTTACACGGAAGACTTAGGACATTTAAGGAAATAGCTCTTTGAGTGCTCGATTTACCGCTTGTGTGTTCGTGTATCGTAGGTTTCGCTCGTTGGTTGCTCGTGAGCTTCAATTTGATTTTATCCCTCTATTTATAGAGTAGAGATCAGGATAGATCCGTTGGGAGAGGCCGATCATTTGTCTCTCTCTTTGGGTAACTAACGGCTCTTTCAAAGTATGGTTACAGTGTCATTGGTGGAGGTTCGTGGAAGTAGGTGGGTTTGCTTTAACGGATATAAGACAATGTGGGCGCGTTTAACAAATATAGGACCAATGCCAGCTTTAACGAGATAAGCTCTAACTGAGATGGGACACGTGGGCGCTTGTCATTTGGTCGAGGTTCGGGGGAAAGTAGGGCGAGACGTAACGGTGGACTCTTGGGAGATCTCAAGGCGACTTCTCTCTTCCTCGTATTGACTCTACGGATTTGACTTTTAGAGAATCGCGACAGGTCCGAAGACTGTCCCGGCCCCGTTGCGAGTCGATCTGCGTTCGTAGCTTGTGCTCTCGTTGAGCCCGCTCCTACTGAAGGTCGGGCCTCGAGTTCGATGAACTACTCTTGAGTTCGGGTCTAACCGATTCCTTTCGGGAGCACCTTGCTCTCGCTTGAATCCAAGTATCAACGGAAGTCTTCTGCCATGTCCGTATTGAGGCGAGGGTAATCTGCACGAGCACTGTGAACCGGATGCGTGAGTGTCTACCGAGTCCGAACCTCGAGCACGTAGGCAAAATGTTGCTAAAGCAATGGTTCATCGATCAAGATAGGGTTTTGTGATCTCTCAAATCTTCGTAGTATTCAAGGTTACGAGGTCAGCGAGTTGAGATCTCAACCGGACAGAGAAGATTGAATCATCTCCCAACATATGTGATCCTCGAAGACAACTACATACAATGATATAACAATAAGCATAAGTAAGCGTGTGTATAGTGATCATTCGGGATTTACGTAGTATTCGCTCATGAAATAGAATGGCATGTCGACAAAGAGTTTTTTTTTCGGGCCTCGAAAGCAAACACTAAATCAATTAAAAGATGGAGGAAGATTGCGAGTATGTAGGGTTCATATTTGCTAAGCTGAAAGAGAGATAATAGCTGGGCCTAGGTCATTGGCTCAGATTTCACTTTGAAGTTCTCGAGTTCTTTCCGAGGAAAGATTTCGCGGTTTGACTTGGAGAGGAGGCAAGATAATACATCTTGTAAATTGATACTATCAATGCTGGAAATTCATCTTCAAAATCTTCAAAAGGCTCACAAGTCCTTCACTTGAGCAACTTCCTTGACTTCCTTCTCAATGGCAACAAAGTTTATGACACACCATTACCGAGTCCCAGGAGGTTTGCAATGTTCTACACTTCCGGGGCCCATAAGCTTGACTTCGCAAGAGCCAAAAGAGCTTTCCAGTTCGGGGTAGAAGATAGGATCAAAGTATTCAATCATCTCCTCAAACAAACCTTATCCGCATCTTCGCTTCTCATCCCACAACTTTGAGAAGTAATACCACTTAATGAACTTGATGATACCTTCCAGTTGTTGCTCCATTCTCGAGGAATCCACTTGCCAATGTGAGAATATCCCTAATACTTTGTTGCGTCCCTAGAAGTTATCATTACTGTGCCTAGTTCCTCTCTTCGGGTATCTTGCACAAGAAGTTTTCTCAATCACCTCGGTTTCATAGCATCTTGTCTTTTTCTTTCTTCTTCATATAAGTGAATTCAGCATGAGCCTTCTTTCTCTTTGCTTCTTCGATCCCAATCATATTCAACTTCCCAGATACATGGCTCTTTCCATAGTTTTCCAAAGTGTTCTTCTCTCTAATATGGCTCGCGTCTTACCGAATCACCGAGCTTTCTTAACTTCTTTAAAGTTGTATGGAGGGGACTTCGGCATTGGTTGGAGTCTCTAATTATAAGTTTCCTTGCGGATGCCCTCCCAACACTTTAGATCTTGCTTGCTTGGTTATTGGATTCTTTGTTGATTATTTGGAGCAAAGAGATAGCTCAACACCTAAGGTACCTATCATATGCTTCTTGTCTCAAATTTCCTTACTTTTGTGTTTCTTCTTCGGTTTGGGTGTAGGCCTCTTGGCTTTTAGGTCCAACTTTCATTGGAATTAAGGTGTGGGATCTTCCTCTTTTTCTAATGAATCATCTTCAATTTCTTTGTTGTCTCTTCTGTATCTTTCTTTGAGATGTCAACAATTGGTTCTAGAGGAAGTTTGAGCTTCCTTCCCCGTTAGGTATGATAGCAGAATCTGAATAGTCGGCTCATTTTCCTTCTCCCCAATTTATAGACTCGTGCATCAAACTCTCTCTCTCTCTCTCTCTCTCTCTCTCTCTCTCTCTCTCTCTCTCTCTCTCTCTCTCTCTCTCTCTCTCTCTCTCTCTCTCTCTCTCTCTCCCTCTCTCTCTCTCTCTCTCTTTCTCTCTCTCTCTCTAATTTATATAGCGGCGCATGCGAACGCGTTATCTCCCGGGTTGTGCGGTCAAACACCTCACGATATTTCATACTTTGATTCCTTTTCCCCAGTAATTGTTTTCCTCTCGGGGCTTCTTCCCCCGCATTTGAGATCACCAATAGGTAGTGTGGTTTGTAGTTTAATTTGTCATTGAGATTGTTGGAATTTTGTATGCTTGAAGCAACTTTTTTGCTTATATATAATGTGTTTTTTCTTTCCACTATTTTATTCTCCTATCGGTGAATTATATTGGCGCACGTCATTGGTTATTTATGCTGTAAAGGGAGTTAGATTGTGTAGTGTGTTGTAGATCACGTAAGATTTGCACAATTGGTTGGACTAACAAGATATAAAACTGATTATCGACAAGCGAGACAACTTGGGGAACCGATTGTCGGTTTAAGCTATAGTTTAGATAAGAAGTGAGTCCTGGTCTTGGCGGAATGCATCTTACCGGACATTGAAGATGGCTTGTGAGCGATGTGTTCTCCTAAGGCCGACCTTGTGGAGAACCAAAGATCTCTGGTCACTTAATTTAGTCTTAAGCTTTTAAGCATTCCAGAGAGTGTATTTATCTATCTAAATGTCATCTTGGACTGGATCTAAAGTATATTGGGTGATCGTAGTTATTTGTAGCTTCAAAGTTGTTTATCCGTATCTTTGCATCCGTATCCACTATGAATTGGGTTGATAATATCCCACTGAGGAACTCGTAGCACCACTCAAACCCGGTAGGTTGATTAAGTTCGAGGTTTATAAATAGGTCGAGGTAGTACTTGCTCATGAATACAATAAGATGTTGAGTAATTTTAAGTCACGTGTCGGTGAGTGTGATTAATTTTAAAGTTGCCTGCGTGGGTGTTTCTTGGACTTTACATAGATGATATCATTCTTCTTGGAACATTATTGAAGTGTTATCAAGCGTAATAGGAAATGGTTATCCGAGCAATTTCAAATGAAGGAATTGGAAGAAGTGCCCTACATCCTTGGGATCAAGGTTATTCGGCAGATCGGCAGAAAAAAGATTTGCGCTTATCCTCGGCATCTTAGCTTTTATATTGTTATTGCTTGTTTTAGCATGCAAAAACGGGAGAGGATAATTTCCTTTCAGACATGGCATTTCTCTATCGAAGAGCGGTGTCCTTAAATGCACAAGAGATAGAGAACGCAGGTTTGTTCCATATACTTTCATTGTCGGTAGATTATCATATCCGCAATGTTAAGTGTACAAGATCAGATATCTATTATGCCGTAGGCATGTGTCCTAAAGATATTAGTCTAAACAACGGAAAGGAGCACTTTAAACTACAATCAAAACATATTCTCAAGTACTGAAGAGGAGGTAGATTATAAGCTTGTTTACTAGATTAGGCAATTCTAATATAATTGAGTTATATAAACTGCCGGATTTCCAAGACGGACCGAGACGAGAAAAATCTACCTCGGGTTATGTGTGTTTGCATTGGGAGGTGGAGCGTCTGATAAATATGTGCAAAACATAAATGTATTGCGGACTCCACCATGCAAGCAGAGTATGTAGCGCACCGGAAGCCTCAAGAGTCTGCCGAGTTGGGCTCAAGAATCCTCCTGGATCTTGACATCGTTCTTGATTTGCCTAAGAGTATCATGGCTAATTGTGATAAATTCACGTGCAGTGCAAATTCAAAAGGAGCCTAGATCACACAAGGCGTATAAACACATAGACGTAAAGTACCACATTATACGAGGAATTCTATAAAACGAGGAGACGTGGTGGTGGAGAAGATTGAAGGCTAAAGAAAATAACCTAGGCTGACTTTTCACTAAGACTTTGTCACAACAAGTTTACGAAGCATGTATGTGGCCTTGGAATGTGCAAAGCCCCACTTAGGACTACAAAAACTTTGTCGCAACAAGTTTACGAGAAGCATGATACGATAGTTAGCTAAGTTTGTTTGCTTGTACTATTTTGTACTCTGAATGGACATATTGAACACTCAAAAGTTTGCTTTAGTATAAGTGAGAAAACTGTTGGAATTTTTGTATATTGGAAGCAAGCTTTTTTATGCTTGTATAAAATGATAATTCTATCCATTTTTTGTTTTCTTTTTGTTGATTACTTATATTTTCACATGTTTAGTCCTTTGTGCTTAGTAGTAAGATAGTTAGATTGTGTAGAATGTGGTTATAGGATCATACGCAATTGGTTTAACTAACAAGATATAAAAAAATATCAATGTTGAGACGACTTTAGGGCCAGTCAATGGTTGTAAGGCTAGGTTTAGTAGAAGAAGTAGTTGGGCCTTGGCTGCCCACTTGTCTATCATTGATATACTTGGGTGGTGTATTGGAAGATCAGCCGGTAGAATGTCTTCTCTAAATGACTTCAGTGGAGATTCAAAGATATCGAAGACTTAGCTAGTCTTAAGCTTGATTAAGATTTCCCGCTGAGTGCATGTGCTATCTATCACTTTAACCTTACTATGGTGAACTTCATCGCGACCGAGTCTACTTATCTTGAAGTGATAGTAGTTACATGTAGCTCGAGGCCAGTTATTTTGCATCTTGCATCCGTATCCCTAGGTTGGATAATATCCTAGTGAGGAGCTCGAAAGGATTATCATACGGGATGATTGGGTTCAAGTGTGTTAATAAGGTAGAGGAACTACTCATGGATAAGATGCTAATTACGTTTTGAGTTGTGATTTAGCTTAATTATTTAGTTGATATTTGTAACGCCCTTAAATTTTCGATATAAAATGCATTGCATATCTATTCATGCATGTTATCAAGTGTTTAGTCTACGTAAGTCGCGCCTTAGAAATTTAAATGAAAATTAAAGCATTTATCTTATTTGTCAAAAGTTAAATCATTTTTGTTATGTAAATTTATTATGAATTCTTTAGATCGTGTTCTTGTTTACATCATATTATAATTATATTTAAAAGGTAATATTATAAAATAAGGAAAATTAGAGGCTTTAAAGAGTAGTTGTAAGGGAAAACGTAAAGAAATAAAATAATCACTTGTATAATACTCACTCGTCCGTATTACTTGTCCTCCTTTGCTCAGGCTATTGTCATTGCTCTTAACGTCTTCTTTCTAAAATAAGAAAAAATTACTTTTAAACATAAAATGTAAGTGGGTCCCACTACTGTTCTTCAACCCCAGCATGCTTATACTTCTCTGCTTCAAAATCAAATAAGTCTACCACTGATTATGTTCCGCTCCGAATTCGTAAAGATTATGATTTTTATCTTTTTGAAAACTTTAGATTATTTCTTCAAATACTAATATAAAAAAAAATATAAAAATAAAAATCGATTGCCTTTTTATAAGCCTTCCAAAAATTTGGATAATTATAAATTTGCTTTCCACCAACCACAACTCGAAAAACATGTCAATTTCTTTTATACAATTAAAACTCATAAAATACACACTAAACTAAAATTTCTTAATCTCCGTGCCGAAGTCAATTGGGGCCAAAAATTAAAGGGACGGGAGGGGAGTAGCATTTGAAATATATTAGCATCAAGATTACTAAAATAGTTTGATTCGCTTTTAAAATTCGGATAAAATTAGAATCTCAAATACTTTATTATTTTTGTAGAATTTTCCAAGCATGATAAATATTTGTTAAAAATTATATCGTAATTTGCCAGTTTTGTGTGACATGTCCATAAGCTTGATAGGGAAATTGTTTTTCATGTTTTCTTTGAGTTGTTTTCGACCATGGTTGAATATTAATAGGATATACTATATGTTAGGTCATTCATGTTAAAAATATAGATTTTTAGGATAATGATTACTTATTTATTTTTTAATTTGTTTCTTTGTGTGCCAGTTATTCTTGTTACGTGTACATATATATTGAAAAATAAAAGTTTTCATGTTACTTACGTTAAAATGAATTATTGATCATGATAAGTTTTATTATGACTGATATATGTAATATGTTGTTCATGTTAGAGGTCTATAATTTTTAAGGACAATACTTTTATGTATTTTATTAATTTATTTTGGTAATTGACCGGATTACTAAAATCCACGAATGAATTGTCAATAGAAATAAGAGTATGTTTATTATACCTAACTTTTATTAGTAGATGAAACCATTAAAAATTTTGCATGTTATTTAGGGGGTGATACGGTATACCGAAACATCGGTATACCGCTTACATCACCGTACCGGAAAATACCGAAAACATGTACTAAGGTGTGGCATGCGACCTCGTTTAGATCATGAGTAACACAAAAAAGCAAGAAAAGCGCTTCCGGTAAGAGCCATCAACACCATTGAATAGAATAGAATGGAAAAAGGAACTCCATTATACCGAATTTTTCGGTATCTTAGAATTTGCGGTACGATATCATACCATACCGAAGTTTTTTTCAAGATTCGGTAACGGTATGAGATTTTCCATACCGAGGTATGCCGCTTATCACGGAAGTTCATACACGCATATATCTTGTAGAAAGAGTTCAAAATGTTGGTTACAAGTTTTGAATACGGATTGTTTACAAATATGTCACTTTCATATCAAAGAATCTTTAATGTTATATCATAAATTCACTTAAATAACATAACTTTATTTGACATAAAGTCACATTATTTATCTATTAAAATCATGAAATGTATAAAAATTATATTTTCAACTTTATAAACATTAACCCGTGCATTATTAACAAATTCATACAAAATAAATAGATTAATTAATTTTATTGGAAAATAATATTAATAACTTTCTTAGCTTATATAAAAAAACATAAATTAAATTTACGTTATACCATTAAATATTGGTAGACCTTGATTTTCGGGTATACCGGGAGTACGGTAATGTATACCGAATGAGGGTATGACAACGGTATTTGGATATTTGCTATATCAAACTTTCGGTATAGAAGCCGAATTATGATATACCGAAATGATCGCAGACGGTAGCTGTATGATTTTTTTCTCATCTGGACCGTTATCGCACTACGATATGCGGTATGAGAAAGATTAGTACCAGATATACCCCATCCCGAACACCCCCAATGTTAGCATGAGTAGGTTATGTATAATATACATTTTGGTTTTGATTATTTTGATCTATGAATTATTGAAATTGTTGATCCACGCATGACATTCTATGTAAAGTCATTAAGATAAATTTTCATATATAGGATCGAAGCGCCAAGGACTTAAACATCTGATATCCATTATTTTTCATCAAGTCAAAGTTAAGGTGGGGAAGTTACCGTATCTTATTATATATTGTGGACGGTATTCATGTGTTTATGATGCATATGAGAATGAAATCGTCAAGGTCAAGAGGAGGCCTAAGACCGGGGTCAAGAGGAGGCCCTTATGAAAAGTTGCGGTCAAGGAGACCGTGTGAAATAAAATAGGTTAAGGTCAAGAGGAGGCATGTGACCGAGGGTCAAGAGGAGACCTTTATGAAAGATTACGGTCGAGGTGACCGGTGTGTAATGAAATGGATTCTTGTGGTCAAGAGGAGGCCTCCAGGATCAAAGTTATTTACTATGCATGTTTCATATCCGTGTTTATTGACATTTTATATAGTTTGGATATACGCGTGTACCCACGAGTAGTCGTACTCATCCCTATCATTTTAACATTTTTCATAAAATGGCTCGGCCAGATGCGTAGAGGTGTTGGTGGTGATGGTCACGAGAAGGACTTATAGTATTTGTTGGTCCTGAGTGTACGGTCGGAGTGTAGAGGGGGGTGAATACACCTCGATTCGATTTCTCAACTTCGAACACGAACAGTCCTATTCCGAGGATGGTGTCGGGACAAGGGTCAGTTGGCCGGGCACCAAACAACTGTTTCAATCGTGTGCGGCGAAAGAGTCTCGACTTACCGAGACTCCGCTAGGCGACCAGGCCAAATTCAAGATTCTTGCATAGAGTTCGGCGTGCGGAAATGTGTGTAAGGCCCAAATCCGGGCTGAGTGGTGAAAACGTTTTATGAAAGTCTCGGTTAGTAGATATGAAGTTCGAGGTATGCCGAGACAGCTTGATTGATTTTAAAGGAATGATGTGCAAGAGAATAGTAAAATCAATGCAATGTTTAAGAAAGCAATAGAGACACAAGATTTTTAAAGTGGTTCTGATATCGCCAAATCCTAGATCAACTTGTCCTCGAAAGATCGAGGAGGCTATTATTTATCCCGAGAAGTTAGTCTCGGCGCCTTGCGCATCGGGTAAAGCCGCGTCTTGGTTTTTAGACCGATCCAAGTCTCGCTTTACAACGATCAAACTTAGAAGTGTTTGACAAACTTTCTCCAATGTTGAAGGAGTCCCTATACAATAAGGATCGAGGTTCAAAGATGAACTCCTTCAAGCATCTACAGCCATAGATAAGAATAGTTGAGCTTAGGGTTAGAGGGATAGGAATATGAGAGAGTAGCTTCTAGATCGACGGACGTACCAAGGTAAGCTTTGAGTTCGTGTAACGTCGATTTGGATACTAGAGGCTTTATATGTCGGGTTCATCTTGATTCCCTTACGAGCTTCGAGGTAGTCTTTCATGAGATAACTCTTTTTTTCGATTCTTGCGAAACTTAGGCTTTTCCGGTTCTTTGCTCGTTTGAATGCTTATGTATGTTTTCGTCGTTTAAGCTTATGCGCATTCGTGTCGCGTTTTTCAAGACTTGAATAATCCCTCTATTTATAGAGAAGAGATTGCAAATAGATCCGTTGGAGACGCATCTTCTTCTCTCTCTCTCTTTTGGTAGCAAACGACTCCTTTTAGCGTAGGTAACGGTGTTCCTTTTTCCCCTTTTTCGGAAAGTGTTGACTTGCGCACTTTAGTAGGTAGGATGACACGTGTATGCTTGTCATTTGTCGAGGTGAATAAAGTGGTTAGAGACGAACGTACTTCGAGGCACATTGAAGCTGACTTCTCTCTTCCTCGTATATGACAATGCTGATTGTCCTTTCAAAAGATTATCGACAAATCCTGAAGACTACCTCGATGCTTTGAGCCCGACCTTGTATTCGAGTAGATAGACAGTGAGATAAGTCTACCAAGATCGCCTATCGAGTCCAGCTGAACTACTCTAGCCGAGTTCAGGCCTCGATCAACTTTCGCATATGCGCTCCCCGTTGAGTTCCGCATCATTGAGTCTTCTACACCGGTGTTCCGAGGCAAATAAGCTACTCGAGCGCCCCGACCGGAGCAGGAGTGTCTCATGAGTACGAAACCTCGGAGACAAACAACATATACAACGGAATGGTTCACCAATCGAATAGAGCTTTGGGATCTTCAAATCTTCGATAAGTACAGAGCACAAGGCTACCGAGCTTCAAGATCAGGTGTCTAAGACCGAATCATTTCCCACTAAGAGTACTTAGCACAGGATGGAATCATCACCCAATAGTATTTAAATTATTGCTTTTGTTTATGAACTTTTTGTTATTTCTTTTGAAATGTTAAATTTGGAAAATTTTTATTTTAAGATTTCCATCGAGTATGAAAATAACCTAAGTTTTACAACGGTTCTATTGAATGAAAGTGTTTTGAAAGAGTTGAAAAATGCAATGAAGTATGTAAGTAGACTGTCCCTAAGATAGTTATGAAAAATTGGGGGGCGTTACAATATTTCTATCTTAAATGCGGAGATCAATTAAGTCCTAGGTTGCACGGACACCTTGGGACAAGGACACGGTACGTCACGTACACGGGACACGGGATACGGCATTTTTTAAAAATTTAGGATACATTACATGGGCGCCGATATAAATAATATTAAATTTTTAATATATATATATATATATATATATATATAATTGATTAAGTCAAGCTTTTCAATATCAAACTTATTGTTATCAACTCGAAAACACATAAGTCATAACTCATAATTTATAATGCATAAAAATGAAAAATACTAAGATAAGTAGATAACAACAATAAACATTAGTCTTAAAAGTTATAATAAGTCATAATAATCTAAATAAAAAGTCTAATCTATCAAGTTTTATGAATCAGGTGTAGGGTACTTCATCCAACAAATTCTTTTCCACTTCCGACTCATCAAGGGTGAGATTTGCAATCTCTAAAATCCCAACATCACCATTTTCAACTTAAAACCTCAGGTTATTGACTTCGTTAAGAGTCTAATTTTTTTTCCTTGTCGTGTCCGGGAAGAATCGTACACTTAAATTCCCGTGTGCGGAAGTGTCCAAAATTTTTTTAAAATTTTGTGGACACGCTTTCCTCCGTGTCCGACACGTATCGGGCGCGTGTCCGAGCGTATCCGTGTCCGACAAAGTACGGCGGAATTTTTTGTGTTTGTGCAACATAGATAAGTTTAATATAAATTCATGTTAAATTGGGATAAATAAGATAAGTAAAGAATATATATAATGAATTCGTGTTGGTTTATTATCAATTTAAAATAAGATATTTTTTTTTTGTTTTTTTTTTTTTTTTTTTTTTTTTTCGGAGTGTCCGTGCAACATAGATTAAGTCTCTAATATAAGCTCATGTTCAAATTGGGATAAATGAGTAAGTCAACACGAATTCTCTAGAAGAATGAATTCGTGTTTGTTAATTAATTTTGTTCTAGTTGAACTTAAATAATTAATTAATTTGAAGCACAACTTTATTTTTTGAATTAGATTCTCCAATGGGTCCGCCCAAATAGATGCCTAGTAACTATTATGTGCTCTCGGAAAATCATTATTAAGAGAATAATGTATTTATACATTAATTAATAATAAAAAAATTATTTATTTGAAATTAATCGACCGAATTAATTGATTGATAAATATGTGTAGTCTAACAAATTAATTAATTATATTATGGGCTTGTCGGGTATTGAAGCCCATTAGAAATATAATTAATTAATGGGCTACATTTATGATTATATTAACGTGGTATAGTATTAATTAATTAGTTAATTCTTTTCCCATCACAATACGCACACACGTTTTAAAACGTGAGCGAGAAATAGAGAGAATTTTTTTCTTTTTCTTCTCAACTCTCTATCCACACGGAGGAGAAGAAATGTTGGAACATAGATGAGAAGATCCTATACACGAGCAACAATCAAGACGCGGCTTAAGGATGCACGTATTAAATTTCCCCGACTCCCTTCACGGATACGCAAAAATCCTATGTCCACTTTTTTGTTTACATGAGTTCTTCGACTGATTATAGATCGAGCAAGTCCTAGTCGGTAAGTTCGCAGACAAATCTCAACTAGTTATAGTCTTAGTGACTTTACAAGGGTTTCAAATGCTGGGGTTTGTGGGTTTTCTCCAACTATGAAGGAGTTCTTACAATAAGAACAAGTTAAGTGATGAACTCCTTCGCTTTCTAAGTTTATGACATTACAGAATGACTTAGATTTATAGAGATGAGAACTAGATTACTCTAGAGATGATATGCTATCTATTCTAGGATTCTTTGCTTGAGTATACTTATGAGCTTGCTAGAGAGTTTGTATGTTTGAATGCTTTGTGTTCCCGGTGTCTTCAACGTAAGGAAGACTCTCTATTTGTTCTTGGAAGAAATCTAGACACATGGAAGACACAACAAGCAATCGATCTTCTCTTCAAATTTGAATTACACTCGTAGAGATTACTCTCTTTTTTAGAGTTCGAAGTTGATTGTAGTTCTATGTTAGAGCAAGTACAATCGTTGTCGCCTCCTTATTAGTTGAGTTCAAGCTTGTAGGTGAGACTTGTTCAAACTCCACATACCGACGTTGAGTTGACTTCTTCGATACTCGAACACTTTTTTAATTTGAATCTTCTACCGACATTCTTTTTGTCGTCCGTGTTTCGACCACTTGCTTCTACCGACTTCACATTTTACACATTAAGTCGGTTGCCGAACCATAATGAGTCTATAGTTAGTGCGGTCTTCGAAAACTACCGAATATACTATTCTACTGAAGTTTGAGCAGTTAAATAAAAACGCTATCTAGTCTATTAAGCTCCAACACGTTAAGGTCAATCGAAGCGAACATCTATTATATTGTGTTGGTTCATTAATCAGCTAGGATTTTGGGATCTTTAAATTTATACAATACAAATCATCACACACAAAATTATTAAGTTACATGATATTGGTCAAATACTGATACTTGACGGCGTTCTTTAACCAAAATCAAATAATTATTTCATACTGAAATTTACAGTTTGAAATTGAACGACAAAAATCCCCTAATAAAAGAGACAAATGTTCCATTTTATCCACTTCGTGTCCAACTATCAGATTTATTAATTTCCATTTCATTATCTCGTAAATTGTGCACTACTTGTTTAATTTACAACAATTAATTAGCGCTGATCATTTCCAACTGGAGTTTATAATTATTTTAATTTTAATGTTAACAATATTCAGTTCAACTGATTATCATGATTAGAGTTTTCAAATAATTAATTTCAGTTCTTTGCATATTTGTTCAGTAATATCCATTATGTCATAATAATAATTTATTATTTCTTACAATAATTGTTATTAAAATAATAAATTGATGGTGGAATAGCATTTGAGTCGGAAAAAGTTAACTGTAGCAGGTTATTATAAAAGCTAAGGTGGGATCACACTGAGATATTGATTTTAGGACAGATATTCACTTCCGAATCTAATTGATTATGACGCTGACAAGTGACGCTGGTAGCATGACAATAAACACAAGGTTGATATATATGAAAATGAAATCCACGTCCATGAAGCAAATATAAGTGTAGCAAGACAGAAATACAACACAAACAATATAAGTACCTGCTTCGACCTCATACACACAAAGCGAGCCGAGCTTATTTAATTTTGACTACACATTTTATTAATACCAATAACACGCTACGGTTGTATTTGTAGTAGTGGAAGCACATGCGCATGCCACACATGTATATATATCTTAACAGCGAGCCCAGTGCTTTCATTTCTTGTGACCCCCATCTTCGACTGACTTGCTAGCAGTCTCGGTGGCGCCGCCGTCGTATTTATCCTTGTCGTCGCAGTGATTGTGATAGCAGTGGTGGTGGTGTTCTTCGTGGTGGTGCCATCCCCTCAGGTTCAACCACCTCTTCACAGTTAGCCACATACAATATTTACTAATTAATTAGCAACATTAACCTACTCAATCCAACAAAAACAACTTCTACTGGTATTTTTTTTAACTAATTCTGAATTTCCATATAAATAAAGAAATTGGTTTTAAAATACACCAACTTCAAATTAATTGTTTTGGTTTGTAAATGAGTTCGAATTCTGACTAAAACTGCATGCGGTTGTATATATATATGGTGGAGAGAAGAGTCGACTTACTAGTTTCAGTGGAAGCAGGGCCCACACGAGCTGAAACGACGTCGGACGAAGAGATGAGGAGGACTAGGCGAAGAGAAGGCCGAGAAGAAGTAAGCTCTTGGAAGCCATTTAATTTGATTAGGCAGAGAGATGTAGTGAAGTGGGATGAGGAAGAAATGTAAGATTAGACGCAATTTATGGACCTCAATGCAGACTATTTCAACGCGGGGTCTAGTTTTAATGTATAAATTAAGAATATGATGAATCTAATTCCAGCAAGTTAACAATATAATATATCAAATTGATTGAGAAAACTATTACTATGGTTTAGCTAAAGCAATTTTATCATAAATCATTGGCCGAATTTCTCATCATCCGCCTCGTTGCTCTTGCAGCCCGATCTCGTAACCAAAAAAGAAATATTGATAGAAGCAGATACATCAAAATAAATAATCAATTATAAAAAATGTACAAAATGGATGATATAACAAGAAACCTAATTGATTAGCTAATTCGAAATAATGCAGGTTAGTCAGACTAATTATGTTTGGTATGTGTGCATGTTAGACTAATTATAATATATCTTAATGATAATACTTCTTAATCATACTATCTAAGGACATTTCTTGCGAGTTGAGATATTTAACTATGTCCAACTCGAGTAGAAAAAAAACTAGACCTGTAGTTTATCGAAATGACAAAATCAATAAAACCAATTAGTAGTGCAGTATATTGGGAATATATAGGATCATATATGAAGAAGGGCATGTTGGTAGGAATTAAGAAGTAATATCCATCATTCATCTTATTATTAAATGTCTTGAATTGAATAATTCTGGAACATTCTTCTGTGAATGACAAAAGTATAAAATTTACAAAATTTATATATATAAGAAAATAATAATAAATGATTATACACACATCCTAGTTTCTATGTAATTTTAACATCCTACTAAATGTACACCTCAGTATATAAACAACATATACCAGTATGTATATAGAAAAATAGACCGTAGGAATAAAAAGTAATCGCACCTTTCAATTTATTATTAAATCAATGCTTTAAATTGAATATATTCTAGAATATTCATTATGCATAATACTTACATGGCAAAACAACAAGATGTATAGAGTTTATGCATTAAAAAATATAGAGAAAAAAATTATGCATAAAAAGAATTTTGGTATGATGTATCCTTACTATTTTCTATATAATCTGAATTTCTACTAAATGTATATCCTGTATATAGGAAACAAGTCAGATGACAAACCACAGTTAAAAGTTGGAAATAAGAGCATGTTATATATACTTCATTTTATAGAATCTACCGATAAAACTAAAAATGTATTTAGAGCAATATTTTTTTTTGAAAATATTAATTAAGATTAATATTATAATTTATTTTATTTTGTAACACTAGATTCCTTTAATGATGATACTAAACTCTTCTGAAAAAATACAGAAAATTATGCTAACATGTGCATTTTCCTAAGCATTAATTATTTGTTTTTACTTTAGTATGCATGTGATGATTGATGATGCCTCAACTGTTTGTTTTTAGCATGAGTATGCTGTATGCATACGCTACTGATATGAAATTTCCAAAAATATAGATGAAATAATTATATTTCTACTATTATATTGTATATAACTATAAACAATACTCCCTTTGTTCCTTGAAAGTGTCTCGTTTCTTTTTCGACGTGATTATTAAAGAGAGTTATTAGTTGTGTGTGAAGTTGTGGGTCTTTCCAAGTGTTTGTAATAATTTGTCAAAATGTGAAACGACACACGTTCTATGAAACGCCCGAAAAGAAATACAATACACTTTCTAAACGGACATGGAGTAAAAAATAAATGTACATTATTATTTAACTTATGCTTTCTTAGGATAATTTTATTTTTTTGTTGATTTATTGGGCATGTACCCCTGACTTTGAGATTTGCTTCCTTATGTTATTCTATTATCTTTTTTTTAACTTCTTTTATAATTGTGCGGATTTTTGAAATTTTTTGTGTTGGAGTTTTTGTTTGCTTCGCTTCTTATTGGGATTCTATTAGGCTTGTGCTCATGGCTCGAACTTAGATTTCAATTATGAGCATTTCATGTAAGTGTTGCAATCCCGAAACCTTTGTGAGATTTCAGCCTTTATAAATGTTCAATTCCCCTGCATGTTTTTATTCTTGTGTCTATTGCGAACTTAGTTAGAGAATATTTAGAAGCTTTGAGTTTTTTCCGAAGGTTACTTGCGTAATTCTAAAGTGGCACTTAAATGATATTAGGCATGTTTTTTTGGATTAGTCATGGCCAAATATTGTATCCTACCTTTACATTATCATTTGGTAAGCCCATCAAGATTTAATTTCCGTTCTTTCTTTTATCTTCACTATATACCTAACTCAATTTGCCTTACTTAGTGGAACCTAGTGGGAGCATTGTATATCTAGGATGGTGCTAGAAAGATAAGTTTGGGGGAAATGTTCTATAAACATTGAGTAAAGAAAATGAAAAGGGAAAAGAAAGAAACAAAAAGGGAAAGAATCTTACGTCATACTTAGCTTGATACCAAACTCAATGATCTCATGCATTTAATCTCAAGAAAATATGATTAGCGTGTGGCAAGTTAAATATGGGTAGGACAAGAAAGGAAGAAAAAAAGGATGAATAAAAATCTCGTCTTAAAAGCCAAAAGGAAAGTTTGGGGTTCGTGCGTAATGAATGAATAATTACCTTATTTGGGGTAGCTCTTGTGCTTTACATTCATCGCTTTGTATATCTTTGTAGATGCTCATCTAGGTTCCTATTTTTTTCCTCTTATCTTAGCTACTTTTCCCAAAATTTCTTTTTATTACATGCCCCTAGCTCCATTACAAGCCTTAAAAGACCTTTTAGATCTTTCACACGGATTATGTCTTACAAAAGTAGGAGAAGACTTGTAATCTTATGAAGATAGTCTGTACTTGGTATGATAAGTGCTTTTATGATCACCCTAAGATGGAGCGTGGTGAGGAATTTTCTAAACACTTTTGTCGACATCCTGTAGGGGATTACTTTACTTGCTCTTCGTCTCTTGCTAATATTTTAGATTTGAGGTCTTGCTCGAGTACTTGCCAATTGCTAATGATGTTTTCTTAGAAAATCATAATGCTGGTAATGATTCTTCACATTGCTTTCATTGTTCACTAGTTTATAAGGAAGTTAGGTAAGATAGCAATTCATCCTTATGCTTGAGAACAAGCAAAACTCAAGTTTGAGGGGATTTTATCTCTCGGTTCTCGACCTCGTCTTTAGCCCTTTGGTGTTACACCTTTCCTTTTCGAGTGTTTTTTCCTTACATTTTGTAGCTTATCGTTACTTTGCTCTCTTGTTGCTCTTTTTATGTACTTGAAGTGTTTTGAAGGAAACTACCAATATCAGTCAATCCCCGTCCATAATGAGAAGCTCCCCGAAATTCCCAAGGCATACAACACGTTGTTAGGTTGTCGAAGACCCAAAAAAGGCCACCAAGCGGTAAGATACCGCCGCATGGAGTCGATGCGCCGGTAGAACCTAGCATAGCCGAACATACCGTCGCATGACCTGCATATGCCGAGGTATGCCAGCTCCAAAAGTCGACATACCACCACAGATCCGCGACATGCCGGAGTATGTCTTCCAGTAGACGGATATATCGCCGCACGGTCCAAAAATTCCCTCGGGTATGTTTAAGATCCTTCCCCGACCCGATTCACCGACTTCATGTATCTACATGATTCGGGAGCAAGCTTATATGTATTTCGATAACTATAAATAGGAAATCGGACCTATAATGAACGGGAGCCACACCTCATATCACTCATTCACCTGCACTGTCCTGGGAAACCTTCTCTCCCAAGAAACCCAAGAAGACTGTGGAAGATTTGAAGTGGAAATGCTTGAAGAAAGGGGGCGATCCATTCAATCCTCGAAGCTCAACTCCATCTCCTCATTCTCTCTGTGATTTGGATATAGCTTTGATGATTAGCGTGTTGTAAACTCTAATATTGTCCTTTTTTATTTCCCTTTTCATGTATAGCTTCCCTAAGGGTAAAGATCTAGCTTAAGCTGTGGTTTTTTTATTGCTTTTCTTTGGTACTTTTGAGATTATGAGTATGGCTATGATTTTGGTTACATTCATTGTGTTTCGATTCTATCTTCTCTTTACGAATCTTGGATGATCGACAACCATCGGGACTAATTGGGGTCGATTAGGGATAGAGATGTTTAGCGCTTACACGTGATCCCCTACCGCCTCTCTGAATGTATGTTCGATGCACCGCCAATTAATTCGGGTTTGTTAATTAGATGGTTAGTCGGCTCCATGATCTTTCTACGAGACGTATTTGCGCCTAATTAGGAATTATGTCGGCTTAGGGATTTGACCATAAATAGCAAGGAGTAGGCGACTCGAACCACACTTGCTAGAGGTAATGAGGACCCTGACCCCAAAATTAGTCGCCTATCATATGTAAGAGCCGTCAATCGAGATAAGACCAAAGCTTTGACGCTATATTTCTACACATCTCCCTCACTTAATCACCTATCCTTTACCTTTTATCCTTTACACTTAATTGTTTTGCTTTGCCTAGTTGTTGTTAGAACCATCACACCTTCAAAAACCCCCTTTAAGATTAGCAAACATTAGATCGATCAATCAGGGAGAAGCACAAACCACCGGTCCATGGAATTCAACCTCTGGGATAGAATAGAGTATTGACTAGTCCAACTTCGGGGTTTATTACTTGACACCATCAAGCACAAAGCCAATGAAAAGTAGATCTAAGTCCAATGGATCACTTCTTGCTCACCTACATGTTCATAGGACCTCTCACTTCGAGCGGTTACGTAATTTCAAAGCTCTCATACTCACAACAAAGAACAAGCTCTTATCCTTCATTATTTCAATTGTTCTTTCATAGAAATTCCCTTTGTCCATATTCCAAGAAATCTCTCTGCTCATATTATGATCTTTGAATCAAGAGTGTTTCATACTCCTCGTTAACATGGACACAATCCAAACCCCTTATCTACTTCTGTCGAATCCATGAGCCGATAGTTAGATAATTTGGTCTTTGTTAAAGTGATAGATTATAAGATATAAAGTTTGCTTCGATTGTAAGATCTCGCGACTCGACAATCTTCAATATCTTATAGTGATATCTATAGAGGTAGAAAGTGGATGTAAAATCTTGTGAATCCGAACCACTATTAACTTTCGTGTCATTTATACTCTACTTCCTTATTTTGTCATCTACATTAACTTGTTTTCAAAGCATAAGTTTTTCTATTAAACCCAACCAATCAAGCCGAATATATAACCCGCATCACTCAAATAATTACTACTTGATAAAAAGGTTTTTCTCAATAAGTAAAGGATCACACTTTCACTCTCAATATGAAGATTCAAGAGTTCTTTATAGACTCGTCCAATCTCAATCTCTGATCGACTCAAGTGTATTCCCTCTCCCCCTAATACACACGGGTTCTTACTAGCCAACACCGGGTATTAAAGCGGTGGTTATACCGACCACCGTATCTATATACTAGGTCGACTTGACGATTCGTAAAATCTTTTTCGATGCAAGACATACTTTTCCGTAGCTTACCTTCATATTTGTCAAGATGTCCGGACAGCCTAGCAAAGTTTGGAATGTTCAAGTTCTTCATTGCAACATATGACATCTCGAAGTCCGAGAATGGAGTCTCACTTATCCTCAATTCATGACCGCATAAGTGGATGTTATAACTAGAGGCCCCATAGTCATCACAGCTCCCATAATTCGATTAAATCAATCTAGATCAAGAACAATTGCCAATACTAGAGATGAAGACCATAAGGCTAATATCCAACTACAAGTGCTCAAGAAATAAAGATTAACAACTTGGAAAAAGTGGCCAAAACCGGATCCCGCTGACTTCGAACGATGGTGATCTTGGATACACATGTAACGTACAAGATAGCTTAAGGAGATGTGGGATACACTCAAGAAGCCGAGTAAAAGAAACAAAAAGATTAAGGATATTAACTTGAAAGCCGCCATACGTAAACTTGATAATTTCATTTTGCATGATGGCAAGTGGATCGGAGGACATGCACATTCCGCCTCACAACTGATGAATGAGATCAATGCTCTTAGGAAGGTGATTTCAAACAAGGAACTAAATGAGAAGATCATTCAACGAATTCCAAATGAAGATTTGAAGCACATTACCTACACCTTCCAAAGAACCGAAGATTTCTACAAACAATCACCATAATCCATATTCTTGGACCTGAAGACTACCGAGGTTGAAATTGAGCGACCTGACATTGCAAAGAAGAAGAAAGATAGCTCAAAGATGATTGCCTTCAAGACTGCCACAAAGAGTGATAACCTAGAGGGGTGCCCTCATGAAGAACATCTAAAAGCTTTTGTTCTTTTTGCAGGTAACTCAAGAGGGGCGATGAGAGAAGAAGAAGCCGCAAAGACAAATCTAAACGCTATCTCAAGACTTCACACAGAATAAATAGTACATAGGTAGTAGAGAAGTTAGGAAAGATAAAGCTAAACGATCATCATCAATACAAAAATATTATAACAAGAAAGATGGCGAACCCAAGCTGTGTTGTAACTTTCCGACAAGTGGGCATTATTAGTATGACTGTCAGGAACTCAGCACCAAAGAATGGGCGAAGTGTAGGGTCAACCGTGACAACTTCCTAAAAGAAATAAAGGCCTCCATTGCTGAAAATGGCGAATAAGTGCTCATCCTCTAGTTGATGAATCTAAAGATCGGGAAGAAAAGAGGGAGGGGAATAGTTTAGCGAGTCTGATGCTGACGAAATATATCTAGCTATACATGCTGAATAGAACTTCAGTCAGAAGTTGAATCAGAACTTAACTCTGCCAAACGGCCAATGATGAAGTTAAGGTAAATTCTACTTGTAACTCTACTAACTCTTCTATACAGCACACAAAAGAATATAGCGGTATTGTAGAGGACATTAGACTTGCACTACATATGATGTACCCTTGCAAGCCACAAGAATCTAGAGAGACTGTTCACGATCCTCAACAAGCGTAACGAAATAATGTATAAGAATCGAGGGATCTTCCAAAGTTAGGTCCAAGGAAAATTGACTCGATCGGCTTATTATTATATATACACTTTTTTGGTCCATAGACGAACTTCGAGTGTGTGGGGGGTGAATACACCTCGAATGCAAAATTCAAAATTCGAACGCGAAAGTCACCTAATGCCGAAGATTGCTACTGAACTTTGTCAGTTAGCCAAATATGCTTTCTCGATCGCGTGGGCAGAGATTCTCTTATTGAGTACAATCATGTCAGTGAGCAATAGTTCAGCAACGGAAGTTGTGTGCGGAAGTGTAGGCCCTTAAATAATCGTCTTAATGAAAATCCGTTTTTATGTCGTTTTGATTAAAACTCATTTGTATGCGTAATGAACAGTTAATCAATGCAATAGCTTAAAATCGATACAAGCAAATTTAGAGTGGTTCAAACACACTAGGTCCTACATCCACCTGTCCCCGAACTAAGCAGAGTTCTTGTATTAATTATAATGGGCAAGCCTCGCCTGATCCGTTCACGTGACATATTCTCACTTGTTTGCTTATACCGAGCAAGCCTCGCCTCAATCTGTACGCAAAACAGATATCTACTTATAGTCATAGTGACTTTACATTTCTTAACCTTTGAAGGTTAGATTTTCTTCAACTATGAAGGAGTTCTTACAATAAGAATAGTTCAAAAGACGAACTCCTTCGAGAATCTAAGCTATTGAATATTACAATAAACACGATTAGATAGAGAAAAAGGGAACAAGTATTTCTCTAGAGAGTAGAACTAAAGAAGATCTAATTCTAAGTGCAAGTTATTCACTAACTATTGCTTCGTGAGTTCGCTAGAGAGTATTTCGACCTTTGATTGTTTGGTTTCGTGTCTTTCGCATGAAGACTCTTCTCTATTTATAGTCTCCGATTTGTAAATAGATCCGCTGGAGGGAATCTAGATACGTGTCGAATAAGATAAGGAAAATGACCATAATAATTTGAACGTTGATGTAGAGGTACTGTAGAGATTTCCTCTTCTGCCAGAGCGGCTTTATGGCAGAGCAGAAGTAATCGGCGACACTTTTTATTGGTCAAGGTTTACGAGAATTGGTGAGGCTTGTTCAAACTCAAAGCACGATGAGTTGACTCCTCTAAATCCTCTGACCTTCAACCGATATACCTCTATTGACATTCGTCTAAAAGATCAGCCCAGTGCTCGAATTCTTCGTGATATTTAGTTGGTCGATAGTCACAAACCCGACTTCTTCGATAGCCGAGCTCTTCGGCCGAGTGCACCTTCTACCAATGCACATCTATCGAACTCTAGCGCATCGAGTTCCTAACAATGTAACTCAACTAAGCTATTACAATATCGAAGACTCGTCATTCAGCTTTACGGGTTTTGGGATCTTCAAATCTTATCATATTCTCATCCCAACAATTTCCCCCATATTTGATGATGCCAAAACCTTTTACAAACAACTACTACTGACTATGCTACAAACAATATTACAAGGTAATCTAAGCACAATATCAGAGCAAAATATAGAGCAATAATACTCTTACAATAAAGATATCTCTATTAGCAGTGCTGACTATCTGATCAAGACAGATGTTATTCATCATAAGACTAAAGTCTAACAAATACCCCCTATCATATCTCAAGGAATATCCCTCTGAAAGATATCAAACAACTGAACCACAGAGAGAAACATATAAGCAAATATGTGGGTGTGTGATCTAATTACTTCAGTAATTACTAGTGTTGAAAGATAAAAACACAGCCAAGTGACAATGAGTAGTTGTCGAAGGCCAAAAGAAAAGTATGTCATATAAGATATAAGAATATTACATGTACATGACGATCTAATTCTATAAGCTAAAGACTAGAAGACTATCAACTGGACTTTTTCTTGAATAGTCGCATCCGCGCCTTAAAGTCAACGTAGTTCTTCTCCCGAAGCTCAAGGCCATAAGTTTGAATATACACGATTGCTCGTGGTCTTGATCTCTTCTCTATCTTCATCTTAGTTGTTGTTCGACTCTTCTTCTCGATAACTTCGCTGATTTCTTCCTCAATCTCCTTCTTACAAATGTTGTCTTCAAGCATGAGAGGAGAAGGTAAGGTTCCGAACTTAGGTGCCTTAAGAGTTTTACCCTACCCAGTTCCAAAGAGAGTTTGAATCTTAGCGTAGAGTGGGGGGATCCATCTCGCATCAAAATTTCTTTGAATGTCTCGTCAGATCGGTTTCCTCATCAAACATCTTCCCCGATGTAGAATCCTTTGATGAAGTCTATCTTCACCTGCTCCCAACATTGATTGATCTTGTATGGAACCCACTCGTCGCTCCTCTTGTAAATCACTCTTTTCACCTCATTCAATGGTTCCCTTCTCCCGAAGAACTTCGAGGTGGTAGGGACACTCCCTGTCCTTCTCTCGAACCCTTTCTCTTGCTTCCTCCATCCCGGGTCCGAGAGCGTCAAGATCATCTTTGTGGATACTTTCTTCCGGCCTCTCCGATCCGTCTGGGCTTCACCGTAATGTCCAACCTCTCTCACAGCCTATCCCATATTTCTTTCATTTCACCTTGTCTCTTAGAGAGCTCGCTTGTTGGGATATGCCATCGAGTATCCGAGTCACTTGGTTCCCGCTCGATTTGTACTTAGGAGTTCCCCGGCTTCTCGCCTTGTTTGGACTTCAGTGAGGGATTTTTACAGCGGCTCGGGATTGCCTAGGGCAAGCATGCATCTTGTTCGGGGTAGGAACCGGAGATCGGATCCGTACGCCTTTCTTGGCTTTGGGTTTGCTTCTTCTCATCAAGCCGTCCAAGTTCTCGCGCCAACTTTTCATCATAGGCAACTGTTCCTAACGTGTTTTGAACTTCAGCTCTTCGGGTTTC
This sequence comes from Lavandula angustifolia, assembly GCA_028984105.1. Lineage (NCBI taxonomy): Eukaryota > Viridiplantae > Streptophyta > Magnoliopsida > Lamiales > Lamiaceae > Lavandula > Lavandula angustifolia. Next base: position 28,228 of record JAPVEC010000085.1, on the reverse strand, counting down.
GCAGGGCTTGGAGAAGCAAGGGACTTTGCCTTTCGCTACCGACTGAGTGGTGGCTCTTCTTCGCTAAAGCGTCTAAGTATGTAGCCACTTCAATAATAGCTTCATCGCTGGCTCCTCCCGAGCCTTCACCCTTTCGAGCTTCTTCCCCTTACTTGCCGCCGCTAATAGTCGGGTCCCGCCTTCTTCGCATTTTAGGAGGGCTAGTAGTTGTGCATTCCTACTACTTTGCCCCTTTTTGGCATCATCGATTAGTGTTGCCAGGCGTAACCTTCTTGTTTAGCTCTTCTGATGGATGAGCTGATGGTTTCAAGAGAAGTCGCTGACATCTCCTACCGCATCGCCGTATAAAGTCCATTTTTTGTAATGCTCCGAATTTATGGCTTTGAGTAGAGTTGACTTGGAGGCTTCGATATGTCGAAGGTATGCTTCAACAGACTCAGTTGCATCCTTCTTTATCAACGTGTAGGCATTATGTTGTTCCACTCACACCTTGGTGACTCTCTTAGTGGTGAGCTTGTTGCGCTCTTCAACTTGCCTTTGGGGAATGTTGCGGTAGCCATTTCTTCAAAGAAATGTCTTGGCCTATGATCATAGCATGGTCTCCGAACCGAGCTAGCTCGGGTCGACGTCCCCTTGAGCTTCAAGTGCCTTGGTGAGGATCTCTTCAGCGTTGATATTGGTAGGAGTGCTGATCTTGTGCACTTCAGCAGATAAGTTGCCCAACATCTTGGTCCGAGTCTCAGTAAATTGGCTCCATTTCATGTCCACGTCTAATGCACTTATTTATTGATGCCACTTTGAGGTCCTTAATCTTAGTAGCTTGATAACTCGATCGCTTCTTGGGATGAGATTTGGATGGAGTAGGGATGATTGCTCCCCGATGATGTAGGAGAAGGTGGCAAGTCATCCCTTGGGAGATTTTCCCTCAACAGAGGCTCCCTGGTTCGTGTCCTTGGGTGGTGAATCATGATGCGAGTTAAACTGAGTTGCGGGCTGAGTGGTCTGTTCTGGTTGCCCCTTCTGACTCAGGAGCATTAGCATGGCGGCTTTAAGATCTTTTATAGAAGCGATGTTAGCAAAGTTCGCCATAGCCTTATCTCCTCTCCGACTTGTCTCGCTCTTCCTTTACCGTTCGGGGGGACCGATGTGGAGATCTCACCCGAGGAATGTCGCCTTAGATATCCGATCGAGTCTCCTCGAGAATGAATCCGCATGACCTAGTCTCTCCGAGTCACGTCCTCCTGACCGACTGACTCGAAACCCGAATCGAGACTGTCTCGTGGGATCACTACCGGGTTCGCTTTCTTCAGCACCTTGTTCTTCTTTGCTTTGAGTCGGAGTGGGTATCCCGAGATATTGTTAGAGGACGTTTGTCATGCGATCCTCCGCCCTAATTGTCAGGGTGATGATTCAATCCTCAACGATGATCATACTTGTGGGAAATGATTCTATCTTCTATACTTGAATCCCGCCGTAGCCTCGTGCTCCGACCGTTGAGAAGATTTGAAGATCCCAAAACCCTATATGATTGGTGAACCATTCCTTCAGTATTCGTATTTGTCTCTCGAGGTTTTGCACTCGTAGACACTCGCTCTCCGGTCAAGGCGCCGCAGCTCATCGCCCTCAAGACCAGTGTAGAAGACTCAGTGAATACTGGACTCAGCAGAGCAAGATAATGAGAGAGTCGGGCTGAACCGAACTCGCCAGAGTAGTTCACTCGGACTCGGAGCTGATTTTCGTAGACCCTTCTCACTGCCTATCTATCCGAATACAAAATCGAGACTCGGCATCGGCCGACGTTCTCCGAACTGTCTAAATCTTTTGATAAGCTATCGTGTTGTCAAAGTACGAGGAAGAGAGAAGTCAACTTCGGTTGCCTCGAAGTTTGTTCTCGTCTCAACCACCATATCCACCTCGACAAATAACAAGCATACACGTGTCGTCTCACCTACTAAAGCTACAACCAACATATTTCCGTAAAAGGAGGGAAAGGACACCGTACCTACTACACAAAAAGAGCCGTTTGCTACCACAAAAGAGGGAAAAAGAAGAAGATCGTCTCCAACGGATCTATTCTTTTCTCCACTCTATAAATAGAGGGATCATTCAAGATTTGAAGCACACCAAGCACACAAGAAAAAACACCTAGAACGCACGGAGCATTCAAACGAGCGAAAATTATCGACTAAGTCTTCCGCAAGAATCAACCGAGTTATCTCCTGGCGAAAGACTACATCTAAACTTCAAAAGGAACCAAGTCGAACCGACATAAGCTTCTAGTATCCAAGCGACCGACACGAACCTATAGCTAAACCCTTAGCCGTTCGTCGCTCTAGATAGCTACATTCTCGTTCCTTATCCCCCAACCCTAAGCTCACTTGTTATATCCATAGCTTAGACGAAGGAGTTCACATTTGAACCCAATCCTTATTAGTATAAGGACTCCTTCATTGTTGGAGAAGTTTGTGAAACACTTAAAGTTTGATAGAATTGTAAACCGGGACTTGCTCGCATAATCCCCAAGCCACTACGGATTTGTCCAAGGTACAAGCCGACCGAGACTCAAGATAATAAATAGCCTCCTCGATCTATCTGGACAGTGGACGTAGGATTGTTGATATCCGAACCACTTTAAAAATATCTATGTCGTTTACTTATTGTTTCATTGGTTTTACCGTGCATACCGAACATCATATTTAAAATCGATTTAACCGTCTCAAAGATTCCCGAACTTCTTATCTACCGAACCGAGACTTGCATAAAATGTTTTCCTCATTAAAACCGATTTGGGCCTACACAATTCCGCACACCGAACTCTCACCGATCGATACTGACTCGACCTAGTCGGTTAGCGTGATCTCACCGAGCCGCACTTTTTAGCCTTTAACACGATTCAGACAGTTGTTCGTGCCCGCCGAACTATTTCAAGATTTCGGTACCTTCCCCGAATAGGACTGTTTCGTGTTCGAAAGTTGAGAAATTTGGATTCGTGTGTATTCACTCCCCTCTACACCCGAACTCACTCACGGGACCAACAATTGGTATCGAGCAGGGAGTTCTTCGACTCTTGTTATCTTTGAGACCGGTCTATTCGAACGGATTCGAGGGAAAGCGTTTTCACGCATATCACTCTACATTCATATCATTATTCTTCATGGCTGATATGTCGGGTATAAGGATGGTACCTATGTTCTCGGTGGAGAACTACGGAGTATGGCGAGTCGGGATGGAAGCTCATCTCGACATCCCTCCACGACAAGATGATCAAGTGCTTGAAGATGGACCTATCGTTCCTATGATTGATAGTGTCGTGACTCGAGACCAAGCTCAAGGAGGAGGAATGGTGACCGGGAAGAAGATCCCCAAAGACGTAAGTCTCTTCACTCCCGAAGAGAAGAAGATTCACAATCTCAGACCGAGTCGCCAAGAATGCTATACTAACCACCCTTAGTGATTCTTATCTTGGCGGGGTTCAGAATGCAAGACCGCTAAAGAACTCCTGGGATGCTTGCGCTTGCTACCGAGTCGAGGGACTCGTGGAAGATTAAAGCCAACAAATTAGCGCCGGAACTCCAAAAGCTAGAAGCTTGTCTCTCACGCCCAGGACAAAATCGAAGATCTAAACGTCGATTTACCAACTGGATGAATTCTATCAACGGGTCGGGAAAGACATTCAAGAATCGAGAGATGAATCAAGATTCCGAGGGCACCTTGCCGGACGGACACCGGACACCTTTTGCCACTTTATTGCGACATTCCGATTTAGATCGTGTGCTCCCGACCATATCTTTTCGGGAATTACAGCGGCAGGAGTATGAGTTCGACAGACCTCAAAGAAAGCCGAGAGGCGAAGCCGATACGAAGATTGACCATGCTTTCAAAGCTACGGTCGGCCAAGACAAAGATCTCCCGCTACGAGCAAGACGACGAGTAAGACCGAGCCTTCACCACTGACCTACAAGAAGGAAGTCTAGCTCGGTACGCGCTGGCCGCAAATGAAGTATCGAAAAAAGGAGAAAGAAAGGCGTAGAAAACTCGACCAAAGCATACCGAGATACAACAGTAAGTCGAATATACACCTAAACGCGCTCCCGATACTCAATCTTCCGAATGCGTAAAGAAAAGATGACTCAACGACCCTCAAGGGGATAGTGCAACCAAAGAAGAAAAAGTCATCACTTGCTACAACCGCAAGAAGCCGGGACATTATCGGTATGATTATCATGAGCTCAAGAGGCTTTAACGCGCAAAGACGCAAGGCAAGGAGAGAGAAATTAGCCCGTAAAAGACAATCCTACATAGCCGGGCGAAATCTCTGACGACTCGAAGAGATCGACTTCCTTTATGGATTCATCTCGACGATGAAGCAACTTTCATGGCCTTAGAGCATGAAGCAGATGAATCAACCGAAATGTGCATGATGGCAAGGGCGAAGAGGATGAGGTAAATTCTCGCGAACCAGCTTAACTCCTCTTCACACTCGCACACACGATACTATTTCAAAGTGCGTATGGGAATTCTGGACATCTCGACCGCATATAAAAGATCTACTAGATGAACAAATTCGGATGAGTCCAGGCTCGCAGTAAGACTCTTCAGGAGTTGGATACCCCCGAAAGTGAAGAATCGCAGACTTTCTCGGGAGATTCAGTGTTGTTACCGAGGCCGAAGGACTTGTGCTTGAGACTCGTGGAGGAGATAAACTCTCCGATGGCCAAGTCTCAAAGCATCAAGAAGATCGGATTTCGGTCTTGACCAATGACTTGACTCGAAAGATACTAAACCGAGTCTACCGAAGCAAGAACTCGGGGACTTCGGACCGAGCACGACGCACCGAAGAAAAGTGATGATGTCCGGAGGAACCCGACGACCGAGAGGTATATGGGCGCAGAGAAGAAATTGGAGGCTATGCTAGCAAGCAATAAGCCAAAGCACCGCAAGGAAGGACTTGGATTCGGTCGAGGAGCTTCCTCATCCGCCCCAAGACACTCGGAGTACGGCTTGCCGATAGATTTGTTCAAGGGGAGACTATCAACGCAGATATACCGAACCCCCTAGCAAAGAACAAACAAGATGAAAGCACCTCATCCCACACATCAGCATTCCGACAAGAAGATCAATGCCAAGAAACCCCAGCCACCAAGGGGGAACCAAGCAAATCAAACTTGCGCATCGGTATGGACCTCTCCGAAGCCGACGCATCCTGCTCGTATGGATCATATTATTATGAACCTATAGTCCGAAGAGGCTCCAAAGGTCGAAGAAGAAAAAAGTCGCACGAAGGCAAAGGTCGCAGAATCCACCAACTCGAAGATCAGGACTCCTGAACCTCGGGCCTCGTAAGTCACCGTGACCAGCCAAGTGGTCGAGATATGTTGACTCCAGTGGAAAGAAAATGTCCTGAAACCACCGTGGTTGTTGGGACAGATTTGGGTTACTAAAACTAACATCTAAGGACCCAAAATCAAAAATAAAGGGTACCTGAATATAATTCTATTTTGCAGGTGCGTAAAGACCCATGGTATGTGGACAGCGGATGCTCAAGACACATGACATACCAAAGGAGTCTACTGAAGAATTATATCACTGAAGAAGGACCTGACTGAGTTCGGAGACAATGCAAAAGGCTATACCAGAGGATATGGAACACTCAGCATTGGAACTGCCAACGTTCCAAGAGTATCATATGTTGAAGGACTTCAGCATAATCTTCTCTCTGTTAGTCAATTTTGTGATAACTCAAATAGAGTGATATTTGACGCTGGTTTCTGTGATGTTATTGATAAATCCATAGGGAAAACAGTGTTATCAGGTTCGCGCAGAAAGAACATATATGTGGCTGACTGGAACTCAGTTGAACCTGAAGCTTGCTTATTGACAAAGAATGACAACCGCACGGGGTGGCTATGGCACAGAAGACTCAGCCATCTCAACTTTAAGACGCTCAACAAGCTTGCAAGAGACACTCTAAGCAAGGGGACTCGCCGAATGAAGTATTCAAGAAAGACACTCGGTGTGAAGCATGTCCGAAGGGAAAGCAAACAAGGAATCAAAATCCTCCCGGTTCCATCGCCTTCCACGGTTGGAATCCTTCACATGCTACATATGGATTTGTTCGGTCCAAGCCTCCCCAATGACGATCGTGAGGCATAAAATATGCATTAGTGGTCATAGATGACTACTCGCGCTACACATGGGTCATATTCATTGCCAACAAGTCTCGACGTCAAAACAGAAGTTACCAACGCTTCAAAAAGCTCGTGTCGAGAAGAACACCAAGATCGAAAATACGTTCGAGACAGAGGAACCGAGTTCCTTAATTCCATGGTAAAGGAGTTCTCGCAGCGAAGGAATAGAGCATGAGACTTCAGCCGCACGCACACCTCGGCGAGAACGGAGTTGCTTGAACGAAAGAACAGAACTCTAAAAGAGGCAAGCTAGGACTCTACTCGCAGACTCATGACTCCCAACCAAATTCTCGGCGTAAGCAACGGATACCGCATGTTATACTCTACGAATAGATCTCTACCGACAAAGCAAAGATAAGCGCACACCATATGAACTATGGAACGGCAGAAGCCTTCTCTATCTTATTTCCATATTTTTGGTTGTTCATGCTTTATTCACAATAATGGGAAAGATCACTGAAGACTTTTGATAGCAAGTCGATCGTGGAGTATTCTTAGGATACTCTCGGGTCAACAAAGCTTTCGAGTATTCAACTATCGGACTCTTTGCGTGGAGGAAAGCCCTCATGTTGTTTTTAACGAGTTTGCTATCGAAGACAGGAGCAATAACTCAAATTCCGAATCCGAGGACATCGGTAGCAGCTACAGGATCTAAGCTTAAAAGACAAATCTAAAAAGATCCAAACCTATGTTGGGATGATGATTCGACGAAGAAACCGAAGACAAATCTACCGAATCTCAACCCGCCGAGCAAGTAGTCAACAGTTGATTCTCCCGAATAGAATCAATCCCGTGTAACTCAGGTCGATGAAGAAACCGTTGAGGTAAGTGAGAGCAACACTACCGAGAGCAACACCTCGTGGGGGAACGCCTAGTAATGTTCCCGAGCTTTGAATGCCCCTGAACCCGGTGACTCAAGAGACCATACTCTTGTTACTCGAATTACTTCAATCTCGAATAGTACAACCGAAATGCCTAACTCACCTACTATCTCGTGTTGAACAAGTTTCGATGAAGAGTTGAAACATCGTAGATCGTGGCTCGATGCTCACACGGGCCGATTTAATCATTGGAGATCCTTCAAAGAAATGTCAAGACAAGATCCGGATTCTCGTCAAGGAGAAAGCGCATTATTTTCCCGCTTCTTGTCTCATCGAAGAGCCTCAGACCATTGAGGATGCACTGAAAGATGCTGACTGGATCATTGCTATGCAGGAGGAGCTGAATCAGTTCACGAGAAACGAAGTATGGGAGCTTGTAGGCACGCACCCAGGCATCAACATGTTATTGGAACTAAATGGGTCTTCAAAACAAGCGAGATGAAAACAACGTTATAGTAAGGAACAAAGCAAGACTCGTTGGCTAAAGGCTACCGGCGCCGAAGGGAAAGATTTCGATGAGACGTTCGCTCCGGTTGCAAGATTGGAGGCAATCGTGACTATTCCCCGGCCTACGCAACACATCAACGATTCGAGAGTTTATCAAATGGATGTGAAGTCTCGCGTTCTCGAATGGCGTGCCGAAAGAAGAAGTCTATGTGGAACAACCGCCCGGCTTTCAACAGGGACATCAAGTATATGGACTCGGAAAGGCTCAGTACGGGTTAAAACAAGCACCCGGGGCTTGGTACGATACCCCTGTCCGGAGTTTCTTCTTCAAAAAGGTTTTCAGAAAGGCACAAGAGACCGCACTCTATTCAAAGATTCGATCGAAGAAGACTTATTACTTGTGCAGATCTACGTGGATGACATTATATTCGGATCAAAGAATGTCATCATGTGTCACGAATTTGAAAAGATGATGAAGGATAAGTTCGAGATGTCGATGATGGGTGAAATGAACTACTTCCTTGGTTTTCAAGTCAAGCACCGAAAAGGGAACGTTCATCAACCAAGGCAATACACTCGAGACCTCATCAAAAGATTCGGCCGCACATCCGACAAATCAATCAAGATCCCGATGAACACGAATATGAAGATAGATCTTGATAAAGAGGGAGTATCGATGAGACCAAACCAATACCGTGCTATAATTGGTTCTTTATTATATCTAACAAGCCTACTCGTCCCGACATAACTTATGCTGTAGGTGTTCCGTGCTCGATTTCAGGGCGAATCCCAAGCGTAGTCATATGGACTCAAGCAAAGAAGATTCTCCGCTATCTACGAGGAACACCGATACGGGTTTGTGGTATCCAACTTGATGATAATATTGAACTAACTGGTTATTCTGATGCTGACTATGCAGGATGTAGAATAGACCGAAAATCAACTTCAGGAACATGTCAGTTCCTTGGCAGCAAGCTGATCTCATGGTTTTCAAAGAAACAGCACTCAGTGGCCACGTCGACTACTGAAGCTGAATACATGGCTGCTGGAAGTTGTTGCGCCTGCATCCTTTGGGCCGAGATAGCAACGAGAGACTATGACGTCATTCAGAATGAAGTACCGATTTTCTGCGACAGTACCAGTGCTATTGCAATCACTCAGAACCCTGTACTTCACACGAGATGCAAGCACGTGGATATCAGACATCACTTCATTCGTGACCATGTCGAGAAAAAGGATATCAGGATGGAGAAGATCCATACTGACAAGCAACGGGCCGATATACCGACCAAGCCTCTAGCCGAATCCGTATTCGGAGAACTTTCAGTAGAGCTAGGTCTCTAGACCCTACCGACCCCGGGCCAAGAAGAGGTTTCGGAGAGAGACATTTCAGTAGGGGGGAATGTTCACTCTCGGATCGATACATTCAGGACGTAGAGACGTAAAACCATCTACACGAGGTATCACCGACTACTATATTCAATGGACGTGTTTGCGTATCTCTACTCGTAGTAATTTAATACAACAAGACTTTGCATTTATGACAAAGATTCAAGATGACATTAATATCTTTTGGTTTGTCTTTTTTATTAACGGCTCACATTTAATGCACGACATTCCATACATAAGCTTGCTGAACTCTGCACGCATTTAATGCATGTCTTTTCACAGTTACTACTTAGGCTATTTTACAACTGGCTTTGACTTAGGCGGTTTTTGTGATCATTGCCTATTTTATAACTTCTAATCTTAACCGTCCATATCATAAAGCACGTTTAAATTCAGCCTTCGATCGAAAACCGTTCATCTTCATCTTTGATATATATATTCGATCATATCTTTGAAACCGCCATTAGCATACTTCACAACTTTCAAATTCCGAAAAATCCGAGATCTGCATACGCAATCCTTACTTGCAACTTCATTCTCAATCTTATCTCGAATTTTATCAATTGGTATGCTTGTATCTGTTAATGTATTTATTATATTTTTCAGTATCGCATTGTAAAGCAATGTTCTATCCAAGAAACGGTACTGATTCATTTCTTGTAACAGGTACTATGGCAGGTCTATCTGTCAGTTCTCCAGGCAAGATAGAGGAAATCCTCAGCAAGGGCCGTATCTGGTGTGAACCAGTCATGGAGTTCGACGCGTGCGAGCTCGAGTACATGGACGAGATCTTCACATATCTGAGGAAATCCGGACTTGAGGAGTTTCTATCGAGGAAGCCGACTTCCTTCCTCGACAAGTGGCGGAACTATATCTGAACTCCGACTCAGTTGGAGGAGACATTCTGGCGAGGTTCGCTGTTAACACCATTGACGACGCATCGAGGATACTGCGGGCGATGTCTATTAAACAAGCGCCGAAGAAGAGCTTCAACCTCCCGTCTGAAGGTGTCAGCACTTGGGGTACAATGACGACGCTGTCGACACATACCTCTCCGTTTTCTTGGCCAAACCTTCAAGGCAAGCATTTCCGAAGAATGCCATGCTACCGCAGTTAGGAGCCCGGGTGACATCGGTCCTCCACTGTTGACGAGCCAGCCGGCTCTTTCGATCGGTCTCCCGACCCAAGATCCATATGAAGATGGCGATTTATGACTGCGTGAAAGTCAATTGGACCGACTTCTTTGTTCGCGAATTTATGGCGCAGTACCCAAGTTCGACAAAGCTACGCCAACACCGACCGCAAAAAGGAAAGCTTCTCTACGGACTTAAATTGTCGATCATGATCGAGGATTTCTAGCGGCCGAGCGCATCACATATGACGGCAAGGAATATTTCAATGTGAAGAAAATCCGCTTTCACAACAAGTCCGCGACCTGCAACGGATGGGTTCGGGGCCGGCCGCGAAGCTCAGCCATCTAAGCCCCAAGCAGGCGACTCTAAGAAAAGGACACCTCCGGCAAAATCACCTAAGGCACCAGCCCAAGAGGCCGAGGAAGGCCATACCGGATACACCTGCGAACCAGGAGACTACTACCGAGTGGCTACTGAACCAACTCCTATTCAGCCACTACAGTTGGTAGATGAGTCTTCCTCATCTCGAGAAGACCAAGTCGATGGAGAAAGCCGTCTCCACCGAGGAACAAGTTCAAGAGGAACAGGGAGAGGCTACCAAGCCCAAAGCGAAGAAGTCCAACGTCCGGATAGCCCTCTCTCGGTGCCTCCGCTCGCCAGCCTACCACCTGCCGACTCGAGACCGACTTCGTTGATATCGAGTCGGATTCCGCGTCTCGCAAGAGACTCTCGGGATGGAAGCGGCCCAGCTATTGTCTCTAGAGCTTCCCGAGAGATCATCCAGCTCATTCCAGAGCTTGCCGACCATTCGCATTTGCTCGTCCTAGCCAAGTCGGCAAGGCTCCATATGATCCTAAGCTTTCAGGAGTGGCCTCGGCTTCAACGCCTTGTTCTACACTACTCCTGTCGGCCAGCCTACACTTGGAAGAACCGAGATTGCGTGAGGAGATAAGGCTATTCGAGCCTCGAGAACCTCAAGACGATGGAGAATCTAAGGGCGCCATGCTTGCAATCATTGCCGATCGACGCCAAGCACTGGCTCGCCCCCTCGAGATGGGTCTGACCACGACTGGGTCAGACCCACCTAGTGATTCGAGCTCGAAAGCCTGATGAGGGACATCCACAGGGATAAGGATACCCATACCGAAGAAGCAAAGACCACTCGCATCCTTGGGCTCCGAGAAGCCTTCGGTCGGTGTCTCGTCCTCGGCCAGAGCCTCGCCGCCTCCTCGCTCAAGTCGACAAACGAGGCAAGCGCCAGCCCATCTCGCCAAGAGATCCCGTTCGGTTGCCAAAGCTCTATCTCGCACAAGGAGTTAAAAATCGGGAATTGGCGAAGGCAGTCCACAAGGTGTGGGAGAAGTCTGCATTGGCCACCAACTCGAGCCTTCGGGGCCGAAATCCAAGATATCTACATCACCGCCCCCGATATCTCCGCTCTCATATCTGAAGCATTGGCCCGGCCCCAAAGAAGAATAGTAGCTAGCTGACTCAGCTAAAGATAATTCAGGAGGGACAGGCCAAGCTCCTTGAACAATTTCAGAACGCCTTGTCCGGTCATACTGAGTCATTCACCGAGCAAGCCCAGGCCACGGAGAACAGACTAGACCTCATTCAACTGGTCGTGGAGGACAAGATCGGTGAGAAACTAGCTGAACTGAAGTCAGAAGCCGTTCTCTCTCATACAGCATACAAGGATGCACTCATATCTGAGAGGAACGAGCTGCATCTAGCATTGGAGAAAGTGCATAACAAACTGGACGACTTGTCCACTATTTATCAGAAGCTAGAAAAGAAGGTACTCATCCCAACCCCGGCTGTACTTGATGATGCCAAAAAGGGGGAAGTAAAGAAGAAGGGTACTGAGAAAGAAAGTGAAGGAAGTGAAGGAAAGAAAAAGAGTACTGAGAAGGTGACTCCCACTAAACCTTCTAGACTACTGAAGGGGACAGCTACTGAAGGAAAGAAGGGGATTGAGAAGAAGAAATCTATTGCTGACATTAGCAAAACTCGGCCTCGTAAAAACTCGGACTCGGACTCCGGGTAAGGCCCGTGGTGTTTCGGCAGGGAGCACGATTGAAACCGCCCAAGTGGCTCAGGACCCTGACAGAGACTACTCAGCAACCCCGACTCCCAAAGACATTATTAAGGAGGTTGGCCGAGTACGCCGAATGTGCGGTGGAGGACTCGAAGAAGAAGAGGCTCCTCTTCCACCACCAGCCCAAGAAGGCAAGGGCAAACAAAAGCTTAAAATTCCAACCCCTCCAAGAAAGCGATTAAGGTACATATCTGCCGAGGAGGAAGCCCAAATAGCCGCGGATGAGAGGCTGGCCAGAGAAATTGCAGAGGCCGAAGCAGCTAACAAGCCAAAGTCTAAGCCTGCTAAAAGAAAGACTAAAGCCCCATCCAGAGGAGGAAAGAAAACTGCTAGACTGCCTCCGAGAAAGCTCATCATAACATATGAAGAGGACAGAGAAAAGGAAAAGGAGCAGCGCAAGAAGAGTACTGAAAGGCAGGTACGTCCAAATCTAGATCTAGTACCCCTGCCGAATCGAAGAAGCCCCTCACAGCAAGCCACTGATACACAAGGAGATGAAATCGAAGCCATATTTGATCTGATGAACAGATATCTATACGAGGCGAGGAGGCAAGACAGATTCAGCCGCCAGAGACGAATTTGGAAGGCGTACCTTGAAGCTTTGATGAAAAGGATCGAAGAGGAGGCCAGCCGAGAGTGCCTTCTAAAGCTGATATTCCATATAGATACAGGAAATTCAGGAAGCCAGCTGACTGAAATTTCAAAGATGGCCAAGAACAGATGAATGGATACCAGCTCAGCTCAATCAAAGATGGGAAAATGCGAAAATTGAGTTCATCAAGAGGAACTATTTCTGGAGGTTCTGGTCCAACAGGACAAGGATTGAAGCTTACATGGAATGGATGTTCGCTATCGAACCCGAACTCTACCCATACCTCAACAAAGCCATATCCGAAGGTATAGAAGTCGGTGTTCGGGACCCTAATCATACCTCCACCGAGAACACAGGATGACTCAAGTACACTATGGTACGATTGAAGCGGAAGTGAAGCATGCGGCAGCGAAAGAAAGAACTTGCTTAAGATGAGCCCGCCGATTTTGCACTTCTACGCTAAGGAAGATCACATACGTGATGTATGGAGTGCCGCTCCCGAAGATCGGACTCAAGAGTTCATGGACGTAATCAAGAAGTTCAGTGGTCCTCCTCCTTAGATCTTTAGCTCATTCTCTTAGCATAGCAAGATTGTATCTGTACTGAATTTCTCTTATATTTATACAATCTGTTTTTGGCTCTGACAACTACTTGTTGTCTATACAGCTGTGTTTGTTTTATGCTTTAACACTCGAATCACCAAGTGATTGCTGGCTCACACTCTCTTTATTACATGTCAGCTGATTGCTTTGATAGATTCTCGCTAGCCTTGTTTTGTTTGCAATAAGGGAAATTGTTCCGTTTTACCCCGTTTGCTTTATAGTCTAGAACCGATGGAACATCTCCACCGATCCTACTTGTAATATTTGTAAGGAGTTTTTGTTTCTATCTCTGTTTAGTGTTAGCATAGATGATAGGTTTCTGGCATCATCAAATAGGGGAAATTGTTGGGTGATGATTCAATCCTCAAGCATGATCATACTTGTGGGAAATGATTCTATCTTCTATATCGAATCCCGCTCGGTAGCCTCGTGCTCGACCGTTGAGAAGATTTGAAGATCCCAAAACCCTATCCGATTGGTGAACCATTCCTTTGTATTCGTATTTGTCTCGAGGTTTCGGACTCGGTAGACACTCTGCTCCGGTCAAGGCGCTCGGTAGCTCATCGGCCCTCGGCACCGGTGTAGAAGACTCGGTGAATACTTGGACTCAAGAAGAGCAAAGATATGCGAGAGAGTCGGTTGAACCGAACTCGGCAGGAGTAGTTCATCGGACTCGGAGCCGATTTTCGTAGACCCTTCTCACTGTCTATCTACCGAATACAAAATCGTACTCGGCATCGGGCCGACGCCTTCCGAACTGTCTAAATCTTTTGATAAGCTATCGGTGTTGTCAAGTACGAGGAAGAGAGAAGTCAACTTCAGTTGCCTCGAAGTTTGTTCTGTCTCAACCACCACATCCACCTCGACAAATGACAAGCATACACGTGTCGTCTCACCTACTAAAGCTACAGTCAACATATTTCCGTAAAAGGAGGGAAAGGACACTGTACCTACTACACAAAAGAGCCGTTTGCTACCACAAAAGAGGGAAAAAGAAGAAGATCGTCTCCAACGGATCTATTCTTCTCTCCACTCTATAAATAGAGGGATCATTCAAGATTTGAAGCACACCAAGCACACAAGAAAAACACCTAGAACGCACAGAGCATTCAAACGAGCGAAAATTAACGACTAAGTCTTCCGCAAGAATCAACCGAGTTATCTCCGGCGAAAGACTACATCCAGCTCAAAAGGAACCAAGCTGAACCGACATAAGCTTCTAGTATCCAAGCGACTGACACGAACCTATAGCTAAACCCTTAGCTGTTCGTCGCTCTAGATAGCTACATTCTCGTTCCTTATCCCTCTAACCCTAAGCTCACTTGTTATATCCATAGCTTAGACGAAGGAGTTCACATTTGAACCCAATCCTTAGTGTATAAGGACTCCATCATTGTTGGAGAAGTTTGTCAAACACTTAAAGTTTGATAGAATTGTAAACTGGGACTTGCTCAGTATAATCCCCAAGCCACGACTTTGTCCAGTGTACAAGCCGACCGAGACTAACTCGATATAATAAATAGCCTCCTCGATCTATCGGGACAGGTGGACGTAGGATTGTTGATATCCGAACCACTTTAAAAATATTTGTGTCGTTTACTTAATGTTTCATTGGTTTTATCGCGCATACCGAACATCATATTTAAAATCGATTTAACCGTCTCGTATTCCGAACTTCTTATCTACTGAACTGAGACTTGCATAAAACGTTTTCCTCATTAAAACTGATTTGGGCTTACACAATTCCGCACACTGAACTCTCACTGATCGATACTGAATTCTGACCTAGTCGGTAGCGTATCTCACTGAGTCGGTACTCTTTTAGCCTTTAACACGATTCGGGAACGGTTGTCGGCCCGTCGAACTATTTTAGTACGGCACCTTCCCGAATAGGACCCGTTCGTGTTCGAAAGTTGAGAAATTTGGATTCAGGTGTATTCACCCCCCCCCCCCCTCTACACCTGAACTCACTCACGGGACCAACACTAATAATTTCTCAGCGCTGCTGCATTGGAGAGCTTGACATTCTTCTTGTCAAATAAGTATGCATCAGTGAAGACCACTCTTACCTGGCAGTAATCCTCAATAATAATTAACACTTTGGTACCATATAACACCTTGCCTTGGGAACGAGTTGCATGCCGGAGTTGTCTTCATTGGCAGTGAACTTCTGGAGCTGAGCCTTGAATTCAGATCTGAAAAAGGCGTTCAAGTTGACCTTGACTCCGTCCATAATGGCCATCATTATCTGAATCCTGATCCGAAATAATTGATCGTAAGATCCCGCTGAACTTGTCAGTATGTGATTCAAGATATATGCCAGACCTCTGTATTCATGGAGCAACTGATTTTTATGAAATGATGTTTTGAATACCACGTTTCCTGAGCACTGAACTTGCATAAATATTGATAAATGGAAGACTCCTTGTAGCCGATTGGATAAATCCCTTCATCAGGTAGACTGAATCTCTCGAGAAGACACTTAGCAATATTGATGTCAGCAATCTTCTCTGTCCAGACGTTGGTGTTAGTCTCTTGTAGATAGTTGATGCAAGTAATATCAGTGATCTCGTAGTCTTGCCGGATATTCAGGAAGAACTCGGCGACCTGCCTCAGATGGTAGTGAGATGGAGACTTATAAAGCACAGTCATAAGACTGGAGGACTCTAGTGCATCAAAAATGATATGCACACACTCCACGCCGCAGGATCTGAAGGAGAGAATAGGTTCAAACCACACTCTCTTGTTGTCTAAAATCTCCTGCATATTAGAGGGAATGAGGACTTCATTGTTCGGGGACGTCGCCATTATTGATGATAAAAACTAAATCGAAGGATTTGTGCTTGAATGTGATGGATTTCTAAAGCAAAATATTTGCGGTAGAGATTAATCAGGTTTTAAATAGTGGACGGATCAGATTAAATGTTATAAGAGGTTATGATTACTGGCCGCCTATAATCTCGACCTACTTATCTCTATTACCTATTATATAAGGTCAAATGACATGCATTTAATGCGCCACAGTCAATATATGGAATGTCGTGTGTGTAATGAGAACGATATGCTTAATGACATACGATGAACATTAATGGCGGGAAATAAATGCTATATGATGCTAACTATAAAATGCTGAATAAACACTCATAACCTGTCAACTGAACATAGTAGTCAGTTGATACCACTGTGAAGATACTGAGTATTTCAGCAGTACTGAGAGTTTGTTCCCCCTTACTTAGTACCTTCTGGATCGTCTCACTGAATTGAGTCAGTAGGATCCAGTAGACCTAGTTCTACTGAGAGTTCATTGAATCTGGTCTCAGTTAGAGGTTTGGCCAGCATGTCAGCCCTTTATTTATCTGTGTGGATTTTCTCCATCCTGATATCTTTCTTCTCAACATGATCTCTGATGAAGTGATGCCTTATGTCCAGGTGCTTGCATCGAGTATGTAGAACAAGATTCTGTATGATTACAATTGTACTGGTATTGTCGAAGTAGATTGACACTTCATCTTTATGTATGTCGTAGTCTCTCAGCTGTTGTCGAAGCCATAGTATCTGGGCGCAACAGCTTCCGGCAGCTATGTATTCAGCTTTGGTAGTGACGTAGCTATTTTATGTTGTTTCTTGGAGAACCAGGATATAAGCTTACTGTTGAGGAACTGACATGTTCTTGAGGTCAACTTTCTGTCGATTCGACATCCTGCATAATCAGCATAAGAATAACCAATTAGTTCAAGATTATCATCAACAGGTACCATAACCCAACATCAGGTGTTCCCGTCAGGTAACGAAGAATTTTCTTCGTTGAGTCTACATGGCTCCGCATGGGATTAACCTGAAATCTCGCGCATACACCTACATCATAAGTTACATCAGGTCGGTTAGCTGTTAGATATAGTAAGGAATCAATTATAGAACGATAATCAGTTGAGTTTACAGATACTCCCTCTTTATCAAGATCAATCTTGAGATTGGTATTCATGGGTATTTTTAGTAATTTGTTGGATTTGCAGCGAAATTTCTTGATGAGATCTCTAGTGTATTTAGCTTGATTAATGAATATTCCCTTCTTGGATTGTTTGACTTGAAGTCCAAGGAAATAAGTCATTTCTCCCATCATCGACATTTCAAACATCTCTTTCATCATCTGCTCAAATTTCTGACATATGGTCAGATTTCTAGATCTAAAGATGATGTCGTCCACTAGATCTACACCAGTAGGATGTCATCTTCTTACTTGATACTGAATAGGTTACGATCTACTGTTCCTTTCTGAAAACCTTTCTGAAGTTGAAAGTCTGATAGGGTATCGTACCAAGCCCTGGGTGTTTGTTTTAAACCATACCACGTTTTCTTAAGTCTGTAAACTTGATGTCCCTGCTGAAAGCCGGGGGGTTGTTCAATGTAGACTTCTTCCTTCAGTACGCCATTCAGGAAAGCTGACTTCACATCCATCTGATAGACTTTGAACTGCTGATGTGTTGCATATGATAGGAATAGACGAATGGCTTTCAATCTTTCAACTGGAGTCAACGTTTCATCGAAGTTTATTCCTTCTACTTGATAGTATCCTTTTTAAACAAGTCGAGCTTTGTTCCTGACCATGACGTTGTTTTCATCTCGCTTATTTTTGAAGACCCACTTTGTTCCTATCATGTGCTGATGTCTAGATCTGTCTACAAGTGTCCACACATCGTTTCTAGTAAACTGGTTGAGCTCTTCTTGCATAGCAGTGATCCAGTCAGCATCATTCAGTACGTCCTTAATTGTCTGAGGTTCTTCACTAGACAAGAAGCAGGAGTATAATGAACTTTCTCCCTGGCAGAATCTGGATCTTGTCTTGACACTAGCTGAATGATCTCCAATTATAAGATCTGAACTATGAGCGTCTAACCATGAACGACGGCGTCTTGTTACTTCATCTGGAATTGATACTACACAAATAGTAGGAGTATTAGGAATTTTAGTTGTACATTTCTATAATTAAAACAATTAAGTAACAAGTTCAGGTTTTAATGAGTCACCAGGTTCAGGGGCATTCACATTAAGAACATTAATAGTTCCCCCTGAGTTATTATTCTCAATAGAGGTCTCAGTTACCGCTGCGGTTTCTTCATCGACCTGAAATACCTATGATTGATTCTGTTCAGTAGAATCAACATGTTCAGCTACACTTCTTGTTGATTTCATCGTCTGAATCATCATCCTAACAATACTGGATCTTTTCGATGTTATCTTTTAAGCTTAGATCATGTAGCTTGCTCCTGACCTCTTCAGCTTCTTGCTGAGAGTTTGACTTCCTGTCCTCAGAAGTAAAATTCATCAGACACAGCATAAGGGCTTTCCTCCACGCAACGGGTCCGGTAGTTAAAGACCCTGAAAGCTTTGCTAACCCTGGAGTATCCTAAGAAAATTCCTTGGTTTTACTTGCTATCAAAGACCATTAACTGGTCCTTTCCATTATTGTGGATAAAGCACGAATAGCTAAAAATATGAAAATGTGAGATAGAAGGAGTTCTCCCTTTCCATAATTCTTTTGGTGTCTTCATGTGCATCTGAGTCAGTAGAGATATGTTCTGAGTGTAACAGGCAGTGTCAGTAGCTTCTGCCCTGAACTTGAATGGTAGAGCTGAGTCTGCGAGTAATGTTCTTGCTGCTTCTTTGAGTGTTCTATTTTCCTTTCAGCAAGACCATTTTGCTGAGGCATACATGACGCTGAGGTCTCGTGTTGAATTACTTCAGCTTCACAGTAGTCCTTAATCATTGAGTTCAGAAACTCTATTCTAAGGTCTGAGCGCACCCTTTTAATCTTGATAACCTTCTCGACGCTTAGCCATTTCAGCAGTTTCGGCAGTTCAGATTTGACGTCAGATTTGTTGGCGATGAAAATCACCCCTGTGTATCTTGAATAGCCATCAATGACTACTAGAGCATATTTCTTTCCTCTGATCATCACTGGATTGACTGGCCAAATAAGTCCATGTGAAGCACCTGAAGGATATCATCAGTAGAAGGTGACAGAATAGGCGGATTGCTTGACTTTCTTTGTTTCCCCTTCAAGCATGCCTCATAATTCTTGTGTCTTTGAAAACTTCATTGGGCAATCCTCTGACTTTAGCAACCCTTGCTAGCTTGTTCATAGTCTTGAAGTTCAGATGGCTTAACCTTCTGTGCCGCAACCATGTTGTTTTGTCATCTGACTTCGTGTGTGCTAGCAGGCAAGCTTCAGGTTCAGCGGTGTTCCACTTAGCATAGTAGATATTTCGTCTCCGCGATCCTGATAACACAGTTTTTCCTATAGATTTTTCAAGAACATCACAAAAACCTACATCAAAAGTCACTCTATTGGAGTTATCACAGAATTGACTGACATAAAGGAGATTATGTTGAAGTCCTTCAACATATGATACTCTAGGAGCTGTTGCAGTCCTTATTTTCAGCATTCTGTATCCCCTTGTGTAGCTGTTGGAATTGTCACCAAACTCAATTATGGCTCCTTCTTGCTGAACATAATCGGTCAGCAGATTCTTCGGATGCGTCATATGTCTTGAGCATCTGTTGTCCACGATCCAAGGGTCCTTTAGCACCTGCAAAACAAAAATAGATTCAGGTACCCTTTGGGTTCAGCTTTGGGTCCTTGGATTTTATTGGACTTTTGAATCCAAACTTGTCTGACTACCCTGATAGTTTCAGACTGTTTCTTGCCCTTTTTGTCAGCTGATCTCTCTCCTGCACTCGGAGATGCTGACTTTTTATTCTTTTGAGGTTCAGCTTTCTTCTTCTTCTGAACCTTTGGGCTTTTAACTCTTGGCTCATAGTAATACGGACCATATTGAGTTGGGTGAGTCCATTGATGTTGGCTATACTGTTCGGCCCACCTGACCTTTTTGGTTCCCCCTGAGTTGGATCTGGGTGTTTTGGGGCTTGAACCGTGGGTTAACTTCTTATTGCTGGGCTGAGGTGCGATCAACTTCTGTTTGTTCTTAGCCTGAGGGGTAATAGGTTCAGCAGCTTGAATTTTCCACCTGACAAACCGATCAGCTAGCTTTTCTGAGCCTTTTGAGGTAGAGGTAGATGCTTCATATGTGTAGCCAAGTCCTTCCTTGATGGAGATTGGTCTCTGAGCTCTAAGCATTCCTTCTAACTTCTCCTTGGCTCCTAGATACTACTTTATCATCAGACCTCGCCGTACCTCATCACTCTTCCTGAGTGAGTCATAATCCTTCTCAACTTCTATGAGTTTCTGACTGAGCCTAGCTATCTCAATATCTTTCTCAGAGATGTCTTTGTTCAACACTGAGATCTGTGTTTCTTGATGTTGAGACTTAGTCCTTAGAGAGTTAATCTCTTCCTTTAATCTCAGCACAAGTCTTTTAGACTCAGTAGAGTCCTGACTTCTCATCGAAAGTCTCTAAATCTCTACTTTCAGAAGTTTCATCATCTCCTGAATTGTCATATGGAACTATTGGCTCATCTGAATTTGTTCCTCAAGTAGATCCTCATATGCAAGAACCATATCTAGTGGTTCACCTGCTATAGAGCTCGTATCGTGTGTGCATGGTGAAGTGGGGGAATATATTTGGATCAAAATTTACCTCGGCCTCTTCTCCGGCCATGAGAGACAGTTCAGTGTCCTCTGCTTTAATCGCGATGAACGCAGCATCATCATCATATAATTCTATGAAAAGTCTTGCGTCGCTTGAGCAGTCGGATAACTCTCCGGCAATGTAGGCTTCCCTCTTTCTGACAAATTTGTCTCACCTGGCTTGTCGTTCAGCTCTTTCAGCTGCTAAGAGTTCTGGATATTCGTACTGATAATGTCCTGGCTTCTTGCAGTTATAACATACTGAGCTCCTGCCTTCCCTTTTGGGTGTCTCGTTAAGTCCAGCGGGGGCAGCTTTAGTATTCCTGCATTCAGGTAAAGATTTAGATTCACTTTTCGAGAGATCATTCTCTCTCTTACCTTGATAGCTCTTGGAAGCCCTTTTCATTTCATTCTTTGAAACTTGTGCTTCTCCTTCTGATATTTCACCGCAAGGAGAGCGTACTTCTCAGCCAAGTAGTCATCATATGGTATTGTCACCTGAGCTTCCGGCTGACTGCCTTGTTGTTGAGGGACTCGCTCTAGTGTGCTGAATGATGCCTTGTAAGCATGTGCCAATAAATGTGATCCATTGGCACTTCAGTCTCAGCACCGGAGGTGTGTGGGAGATTAAACTCAAAGTCCTCTGCTTTAAGCTCAGAAATTTGTATTCAGGAGTATCAGAGTATAAGTTAGTTCTTCTTAAACATGTAGCAAACGAGTACCACTTGGGCCTGCTAAGAGCCCTTAGAATCTTTGCGTTGGTCTCCTTGTTGTTGAATGTCCTAGTCCCTTGATAATATTGATTTTATTTGTAAATCTGACACTGAAATCATCACTAGACTCCCTTGGAAGCATGGTAAATGCTTCGACTTTCTGCAGCTCTAACTCCAGTTTATGATCTTTAGTATGTGGAGTTCCTTAGCTTAGCACAGCTAGAGCATCCCACAACTCCTTTGTTGTCTTGCATTCCTACACCCTTCCTAGATACGAGTCACATAGAGTTGTCAGTATCGCATTTCGTGCGACTCGGTCAAGGTTGTGCAGTTTTCTCTCTTCAGGTGTGAAGAGGCTCTTGTCTTTTGGAACCTTTGGGCCGGTTCTGGCACCTGCTGCTCCTTCTACTACAATCTAAATGATGTCGATCATAGGAACAATAGGTCCTTTCTCCAAAACATCAGCCATGTTGTATTGCAGCGATGTTGAATGAGCCTCTATCCTCACCCGTCATACCGCATAGTTTTCTGCCGAAAACATGGGTACCGTCCTTATACCTGAGAAATCATACATGTTGAAAAATATGGTATATGATGCTATGAAGAGATGCAAGTGCAGCGAAAATGGTTTTCAGGATCTGTTCGAGTTAGACCAGTAATCAGATAACGATGATCAAGAAGAACACCACTCTGATACAAATTATTGGTCCAGAGACGAGCTTCAGGTATGGGGGGGGGGTGAATACACCTGAATGCAAATTCAAAACTCCGAACGCGAAAGTCAGCTGATGCTGAAGATTGCTACTGAACTTTATCAGTTAGCCGAATATGCTTTCACGATCGCATGGGCAGAGATTCTCCTACTGAGTATAGTCCTACTGACTTATGTCAGTGAACAGTAGTTCAACAACAGAAGTTGTGTGCGGAAGTGTAGGCCCTTTTAATAATCGTCTCAGTGAAAATCCGTTTTATGCTGTTTGATTAAAACTCAGTTATATGTAGAATGAACATTTAATGCAACAGTTAAAATCAAGACAAGCAATTTTTAAAGTGGTTCAGATACGTTGGGTCCTACGTCCACTGTCCTGAACTAAGAAGGAGTTCTTGTATTAATTATACTGAGCAAGCCTCAGTTGATCTGTTCACAGGACAGATTCTCACTTGTTTGCTTATATAGAGCAAGCCTCAGTCAATCTGTACGCATGATAGATATCTACTTATAGTCGTAGTGACTTTACAGTTCTTAACCTTTGAAGGTTAGACTTTCTTGAACTATGAAGGAGTTCTTACAATAAGAACAGTTAGAAGATGAACTCCTTCGAGGTTCTAAGCTATTGAATATTACAATAAACACGCTTAGATAGAGAAAAAGGGAACAAGTATTTCTCTAGAGAGAAAAACTAAAGAAGATCTAATTCTAAGTGCAAGTTATTCACTGTGTATTGCTCTGAGTTCACTAGAGAGTATTTGATCTTTGATTACTTTGGTTCCCGATATCTTTCTGCTTGAAGACTCTTCTCTATTTATAGTCTCCGATTTGTTAATAGATCCGTTGGAGGGAATCTAGACACGTAGAGGTACTGCAGAGATTTCCTCTTTTTTCGGCTAGGAGCCGCTTTATGGCAAAGCGGTAAGGCGTTGTTGGCTCCTTATTGGTCAAGGTTTATGAGAGTTGGTGAGGCTTGTTCAAACTCAAAGTACGATGAGTTGACTTCCTCTGAACCCTCGGACATTCGTCTGAAAGTTTAGTGCAGGCTCGAATTCCTTTGCAGATTCAGTTGGTCGATAGTTGTCCAACTCACTTCTTCGATAGCTCAATTCTCCGGCTGAGCATAATCTTCTATTGAATGCACATTTACTAACCTCTAACCTACTGAGTTCCTAACTGCTGAACTCAATTAAGCTATTACAATATCGAAGGCTCATTATTCAGCTAGGGGCTTGGGATCTTCAAATCTTATCATACTCGCATCCCAACAGACTTAAGAACTGAAAGTTCTCAGGTCAGAATATAAGAAGCAAGAAGCTTAGTTGTCAGTCTTGGCCAATGAGCTGACTAAAAAAGATCATAAGTTGAAAGAACTCAAGTTGAAGTATGTCAACCTCTAACACAATCATGATAAACTACTCAAGTTAGTATAAGATAGTAGGACTTTGACTACCAAGTATAGTGACTCTCAGAAGCTGGTTGGTGAGATTATTTGATAGCAAAGATATCTAAATCAGAGATATGACGTAGGTGATGAGATTGAGAGTGAAGGAAAGGTATCTGATAGAACTCAAAATGGATCAAAGATCACACGTGTACAAGTTTTGAGCATAAAGTTTGTTAAATCTGTTGGTCTACAGACGAGTCTTCAGGTCTAGAGAGAAGGGGGGAGGGGGGTTATGTTGAATACACTTGAGTCCAACTTTAAACTCAAACGCGAAAGTCAGTATGTTACTGAAAATCTGACTTATGAATTTTGCAAATCAAATGCTTGTGCGTATATTCTCTATAAGCTGAAAATTTGACTTATGAACAGTAAACCAATAAAACAGTAAATGGACAGGCAGTTTTTAAAGTGGTTCGGATACGCAAGATCCTACGTCCACTGTCCTAAATAACCAGGAGGCTTGAATTTATTATACCGAGCAAGTCTCAATCGATCCATTCACTGGACAGATCTCTAGTTATAGTGTTAGTGAATTTACAACGTTTCAAATAAAAGGTTTGAGATTCTCAAACTAAGGAGTTCTTACAATAAGAACAGTTCAACAAATGAACTCCTTAGATGTCTAAGAGTATGATCTAACAAGGTTAGATTAGAATAGATAATGGGAGCTAGATCACTCTACAGTGAAGAACTGTAAATGATTACAGCTATGCAGAAAGTTCTTCATTAGATTCGCTTTGAGAATACTAGAGCTTTGAAGGCTTAAATGCTTTGTGTTACCGTCGTATGTTCAATGCTTGAAGATCGATCTCTATTTATAGTCTTGACCCATGAAAAGATCTGTTGGAAGAGAGCTAGCCATGTGTAAAAAACGATAAGGAAAATGGTCATCTCGAATTTGAATGCTAATGTGGAGATTTTCTCTTTTTCAGTCTTGAGGGCAGCTTTTTGTCAGTGTAAGTACAGTGCTAGCAGCTCTTCATTGATTGAGGTTGAATGGTATGTGAGGCTTGTTTAAGCTTCAAGATTGACACTAAGTTGACTTCCTTTGATACATCGAACACTTTTACTGAGTTGTCCTCTACTGACATTCTTTTGAGATGTTCTGCTAGTATGCTTATTCCTTTTTACTAATGTTCAACACATATTCAATAGGTTTTAAACAACTATACTGAGTCTTCGATACTAAGTCCATCCAGCGGAGACAAAGATATGCTACTGAGCCTATCAGCTACTAAACTCTATCTAGCCTACTGAGTTCTTAACATGTTGAACTCAACTAAGCTATTACATTATATGGTTTCATCACTCAGCTAGGGTTTTGGGATCTTCAAATCTTATCATATTGAATCATATTCCCAACAATATGAACTCCTTCGATGTCTAAGCGTATTATATAACAATGTTAGCTTAGAATAGAGAGTGGAAACTAGATTACTCTAGAGTGAAGAACTGTTAAGGATTCTATCTTTGCAAAAGTTCTTCGCTGGATTAGCTTTAAGATTTCTAGAGCTTTGAATGCTTGAATACTTTGTGTTCCCTGTTTGTATTCTTTAACATGTCGTCTACATAAAGACAAACAATTACAAAGCCATTCTTTGTATTCTTTATGTAAACACACTTGTCACATTCATTAATCTTAAAGCCATTCGACAACATAGCCTCGTCGAATTTCAAGTGCCATTGTAATGGTGCTTGTTTCAACCCATATAGGGATTTCACCAACCTACATACCTTTCGCTCTTGACCAGGTACAACGAACCCTTCAGGTTGTTCCATATAAATTTCCTCTTCTAAATCTCCATTTAGAAAGGCTGTTTTCACGTCCATTTGGTGAATCTCAAGATTGTGCAAAGCAGCAATCGCTAGAAGCACACGGATAGACGTAATCCTCGTTACAGGCGAATAAGTATCGAAGAAGTCATATCCTTCAATTTGCTTAAAGCCTTTAACCACTAAACGAGCTTTATATTTATCAATTGACCCATCTGCCTTATACTTTCTTTTTAGGATCCATTTACATCCTAAGGGCTTGCAACCTTCGGGTAAGTCTGCTAAGACCCAAGTGTGATTCTGCATAATGGAATCAATTTCACTTTGGACAGCTTCTTGCCAAAGTGGGCCATCGGGTCTAGAAAGAGCTTCTTTTATAGACCGCGGCTCTTCATCCAAAAGAAAGACAACATAATCAGGACCAAAGTCCTTAGCAACTCTTGCTCTAGTGCTACGTCTTGGTTCTAAAAGTATCAAGATCGACGACTTGCCTTTTACGTGTATCGGGTTCTACCCCCACATTTCTAGAACTACTAGCAACTTCTCTTGCTTCACCACTAGAGTTTGACTCAATTTTATCATCCTTCTTACAAGGATATACATGTTCAAAGAATATAGCATTCCTTGACTCAATAGTAGTTCCAACATTCATATCGGGCACACCGACTTATGAATGACAAATCAATATGCACTACTACTCGGTGCATATCCTATAAAGATACAATCGACGGTCTTAGGTCCGATTGTAACTTGCTTCGGCAAGGCACTTCTACCTTAGCCAAACACCCCCACACTTTGAGGTATTTATAGGAAGGTTTCCTTCCTTTCCACAACTCGTAAGGAGTTACATCTCTACCTTTTAGAGGTATTTTGTTTAATAAGTAGTTAGCCGTCAAGACGGCTTCCCCACATGTTCCAAGGGCAGTCCGGAACTTATCAACAAAGCATTCATCATCTCCTTTAGAGTTCGATTCTTCCTTTCAGCTACACCATTCGATTGAGGTGAATAGGGGGCAGTGGTTTGATGAATAATACCACTTGTCTTACACAACTCTTCAAAAGGAGCTACATATTCTCCACCTCTATCACTTCGTACCATTTTGATTTTACAATCAAGTTGGTTTTCGGCTTCTGTTTTGAAGTTAGTAAAAGCTTCAATCGCCTCATCTTTACTCCTTAAAAGATAAAGAGTACAATACTTAGTGCAGTCATCAATAAAAGTAATAAAATACTTTTTCCCACCTCTAGTTTGTATAAACTTCAAATCACATACGTCAGTGTGAATGAGTTCTAGAGGTTTTGTGTTCCTTTCTACGAATGAAATGGGTCGCTTAGCTAATTTTGCTTCAACACAAACTTCACACTTGGTTTTGTTAAACTCATTTACTTTAAGTAGATCGAGATTAACTAATCTTTTTATCGCATTTAGATTAACATGTCCCTAATCTAGAATGCCATAAATCGGAACACTCAATCAAGTAAGAGGAAGTAGTTGCGTTTTCATTATCTTTGGCCTCAATGGCCTCTTGGCGTATCGCCATTACTGGACGCTTTGAAAAGGCCCTCGAAAGGTAACCTTTTCCTAAAAACATTCCAAATTTTGTCAAAATAAACTTGTCGACTCAAATACTAGTCTAAAACCTCTCTTAACTAGTACAGAGCCGGACACCAAATTCTTCCGGATATCGGGGACATGCAAAGACCTCTCCAAGAGTGAGGTTCTTGCCGGGAGCTCAACCCCAGCACCACAAGACTATAGCCAACCACCTTGGACGAGGCTTGATTACCCATATTGAGCTTCCTCCCTTGGCGGCTCTTGTACTTGGTGAAGCGGCTTCTGGTCACCACAAACATGTGTCGTGGCGACCAGTATCAATATACCACTTCCCCTCATTCTCCACGACGTTTGCTTCTTCGGATGACAATGGCCGCAAGGTCGGCTTCAGTGAGGTCAATCTCCAACATATTGGCTTGACGAGCCCTCTTCTTCTTCGGCTTTCGGCCGGTCCTTGGACATGTGGCCGGGATTTGCCACGATTGTAGCAGCCCCTTCAAACTTGCGGGATTGCACCTTGCCCTTCCCTTTGGAGTTGCTATTCGGACACCCTCTCTTAGCATTGTTGGAGTTGCCACCTTTCTCGGCAAGGTTGACTCTTGCTCCACGTGGGTGCTTTGCCATTCCCATCTCGAGTCCTCATGTCGGTCTCGATGCGGAGCTTGACCACAAGGTCCTCAAGCGTTATTTCCTTTCGCTTGTACTTCAAGTAGCTCTTGAAGTCCTTCCAGCTCGGGGGAAGCTTCTCAATTACGGTTGCACAATAAAAGCATCCGCAAAAGCATACCTTCGGCGTGGACATCATGGACAATGAGTTGGAACTCTTGCACTTGGTCCATGAGGCCCGGTCGAGAGTCCACCATTTTGTAGTCCAAGAACTTGGCGACTACAAACTTCTTGGTACTGCATCGTCGCATGCAATTTTCTTTCAAGTGCCTCCCAAATTGCCTTGGAGGTCTTTACATTTGCATATACACCGTACGACTATCATCTAGTCCACTAAGCAAGAAGTTTTTACAAAAGTAGTCGGAAGTTAGCCAATTATCATAGGTATGCGGACTTCCGTGTTCTCTTCGTTTTCACTCGAGGGGGCGGGTGCATTCTCCATCAACACAG
>JAPVEC010000082.1:0-56316 GCA_028984105.1 Lavandula angustifolia | reverse complement strand
AGACCTCAACCTAGAAACAACAAAAAATAATGAGCATGTATGTACACACCGTAATATTAATTAAAAAAAATCACACATCACGAACAAGACAACAAGGCAAATTTACAAGTACAAGCCCTCAACAGAACCAAACAACCATTATGAACCAGGACATAGTTATTCATTATAATTCTCATGGTTAGTTTATGGTATAATGTTTTAAGACAAATGGTGTCTTACTCTGCCCTTTAAAACGTTCTTGAAAAGCAAATGTTTTAGAGTTTTTGATATAATTTTAATGGTTAGTTTATAATGTCAATGTAGCTTAATCTTTAGTAGCTTGAGTTTATTTAATTAATTGGTTTTATTTATTAAAAAATAATATTGTATAAATTGGTGTATGTAAATTCACCTAATAAAGTCTCATGATTGTTGTGGATTATTTAATGGACTAATTACAAAAAATATGAACTAATGACCATAGCAAAACGAAAAGAGAAAAAAATGAAATACATAATGCAACATTAAATTAAAAACAACAATAATAATAGAAAACTACTAGGAGGATATACATAATATAGCAAAAAAAAAAACACTATGGCAACAAAATTATAGAAAAAGTACGATATTACCATAATACATTTAACACAAAAGGGTGGTAAATCAGAATTTGCTCTTGATAGCAAGGGGTTTCCTTAACCATGTTGTTGAGCACTTTTTGCATAAGTACGTTCTTTTTTGGCTTGAACATTTGCATGATATCGTGGTCTATTAATGCATTATAGTCCAAGTTTATAGCTAGGAATTTGTTTTCTTCCTTCATTGCTTTAAGATCACACATTTATCCGAGTTTGTATTTGTTACATCCACATTATCCCTATTTTATTGACTTTCTTCTTTCATCAAGCTAATCAAAATTGATGCAAGGTCGTCTTTCTTCCTTTCATTTTGGCTTTGTTCACTCCCGATAGATTGGGACGATGGAGAACGACCAAAATCATTATTCGATCACCATCATCTCCCTAAGTTCAAAGCGAGGACCCATTTGGGAAACCTTTCGAGGCCGGGTCGGGGGTTCGATTATCCGATTGCGGAAGAAAGTCGTGTGCATCTTGGTTGTCCATAGCTCTTATCACCATCTTGAAAAAAAATTCAAAATCCTTGATAATGTACCACACATGATGAGTTTCGACCCGATTTGCACTTTTCATTTTGCATATATAATAGTCGGCTTGTGTTGTCCCAAATGTAGATTGGGTGTATGGGGAGAAAGTGCACTTGATACAAAGTTCTCAAAACTTAACAAGGTAGTCGGTCTAAGACTAATAATGGATTTGATTTCCAAATACTCCCGCTTAAATTCTCGAGGTTCTCATGAGTAATACTAACAACTTTTAGGCTAAGTCGATATGTGAAATCTTGAACTTTTTTACGTCTTAGAAAAGATTTGTTTGATAAACTAGTGATTATCATGTGCGTAGATTAGTGATTAACCTAAGTTCTCGGTTTAGTGAAAACACCTCCTGAGTGATTTAGCAAACAAATTTCAATGCGAAGATAGTTAAGAATGCGAAAGTAAATGCGCATAGAATTAATAGTGGTTATGAGAACAACTCACATTTCCACTCTCTCTTCTAAGAAAATGATAGATATATGAGTATCGCTTAGATGGACATAACGGAATACTAATGAAGAATATTCGAGACCATTTTGTAGTATAAAACTCGAGGTTCTTCGCTTTAGAGAGTGTGTTCGCTTTATGATTTTATAACATGTTGGTCCCGAGTGTGACCGGTCAAGGTGTAGAGGGGGGGGGGGTGAATACACCGATTTGATTATGTTCTCAACTTCGAACACGAAACAGTCCTATTCGGGATGGTGTCGGCCCAGACAAGATTCGGCCAGAACCAAACTACATTGTCGAATCGTGTGCGGCAAAGAGTCTGACTCTACTGAGACCTGCTAGCTGACTGAGTCAGAAATTCAGTATCTACACTAAGAGTTCAGCGTGCGGAAATGTGTGTAGGCCCAAATCAGTTGAGTGGTGAAAATGTTTTATGAAAGTCTCAGTTCAGCAGATATAAAGTTCAGTATGCTGAGACAGTTGATTGATTTTAAGAAATGATGTTGAGTATGAATAGTAAAATCAATGCAACAGTTAAGAAAACAATCGAGACACAGGATTTTTAAAGTGGTTCGGATATCGCTCAAATCCTACGTCCACTGTCCCGAAAGATCAGGAGGCTATTATTTATCCTGAGTTAGTCTCAGTCAGCTTGCGCACTGGGCAAAGCCGCGTCTTGGTTTTTATACTGATCCAAGTCTCAGTTTACAACGATCAAACTTAAAGTGTTTGACAAACTTCTCCAACAGTGAAGGAGTCCTTATACAATAAGGATTGGGTTCAAAGGTGAACTCCTTCGTCTAAGCTATAGATAAGAACAGTTGAGCTTAGGGTTAGAGGGATAGGGAATATGAGAGAGTAGCTTCTAGATCGACGAACAGCTGAAGGTAAGCTATAAGATCGTGTAATGTCGATTGGATACTAGAGGCTTTGTATGTCGGTTCAGCTTGATTCCCTATGAGCTAGAATGTAGTCTTTCGCCGGAAGATTGTTCTTCGAGTTCTTGCTAAGACGTAGTTCTTTGGGTTCTTTGCTCGTTGAATGCTTTCGTGATTTTTGCTCTAGATACGTGCATTCGATGCATTCGGTCCTCTATTCTTCTTGAATAATCCCTCTATTTATAGAGCAAAGATTGAAATAGATCCGTTGGAGACGATCTTCTTCTCTCTCTCTCTTTTGGTAGCAAACGGCTCTTTTTGACGTAGGTAACAGTGCATTTTCCTCCTTTTTAGGAAAGTGTTGACTTGCAGCTTTAGTAGGTAGGATGACACGTGTATGTTTGTCAGTTGTCGAGGTGAATAAAGTGGTTGAGACAGAACAGACTTCGAGGCTAATTGAAGCTGACTTCTCTCTTCCTCGTATATGACTATGCTGATTGTATTTCAAAAAGATCTGACAGTTCAGGAGACTGTCTGCCGTGCTGAGTCTGATCCTGTAGTCAGTAGGTATAATGCTGAGGTACACTACTGAAGGTCAGCTCTGAGTTCAGTGAACTACTCCTGCTGAGTTCAGTTCAACTGACTCTCTCAGTATACTGCTCCTGCTGAGTCCAGTATCACTGAGTCTTCTACACTGTGCTTGAGGCAGATAAGCTACTGAATGCCTTAACCAGAGCAGAGCGTCTACTGAGTCTGAAACCTCAGAGACAGAACAAATACAAGGGAATGGTTCATCAATCAGATAGGGTTTTGGGATCTTCAAATCTTCAGACAAGTACAGAGCACAAGGCTACTGAGCTTAAGATCAGTGTCTAAGACCGAATCATTTCCCACTAAGAGTAACGCAGGTCTTGAGGATGGAATCATCACTCCAACAATTTCCCATTTGATGATGCCAAAACCTATCATCTATGCTAAACACTAACTTACTCAAAAAACAGAGCTCCTTACACAATTACACGTAGATCGATGGAGTTGTCCGGTAAGTGCTAGACTAACGAGGGAGCAGGCGTAGACAATATCCCCCCTTTACAACAATTTCCCCCATGGGCAATAATTACCCTACATGAGAAATAACTCATGAAAGTCTAGTCTATCGAAAAATCTAACCGAGCAAAAAGCCGACAAGTAACAACAAACGAGTGGGTGTGAGAATCACTTCAGTGATTCGAGTGTTAAAGCATAAAGCAAACACGGCTATTTAGACAACAAGTAGTTGTCAAAGCCAAAAAGCAGATTGTATATATATGATAGTCGGTTAAGTACAATACAAATCTTGCTAAGCTAAGAAGAGAACTAAGGAGGAGAACCCTTAAACCGTTCTCCGAATCCTATTCATGAAACCTTGAGATTGATCTTCGGGCAGTGGGACTCCATACACATTCCGAACGTGTTCTTCCTCGACTTCAAGTATTCCGCGGCTCTGGGCCGGATCATCTTGTTCTAGACCTCGTGCATCACGGCATTCTTCACTTCTTGTTCAATCACTCGAGATGGATTGAGTCGTCTTGTCTTACGGGTGGAGGAATGATTCTGCTTCAGAACGCCCGACTACTACCCCTTCCGATTACGGCTTTGTGCAAATATGGGTAAAGATCGGGTTCGAAAGACGCCATCCACTCGACGTAGGCATCGACCCTGCAGACATTTC
This sequence comes from Lavandula angustifolia, assembly GCA_028984105.1. Lineage (NCBI taxonomy): Eukaryota > Viridiplantae > Streptophyta > Magnoliopsida > Lamiales > Lamiaceae > Lavandula > Lavandula angustifolia. The sequence continues at coordinate 52,124 of JAPVEC010000082.1, read as the reverse complement.
GTGCCGGAATCTCCATAAATAATTTCTCTTGATAAACTCAATCTTGGTCGATTCCCATCTCCGATTGAGCCGAATAGGCATCCATTCGTCTCGATCTCGGCCATCTATGTGTTTTCGTATCAGTTGGCTTCCTAACCTTCATACGTATCGGTAAGGAATGTCGCCTTTCGAAGGAACTCTCGGCCGACCTCTCTGCTCGCACGACCGTGCCAGTGCCTCGAGGTCTCGAAATGTATCCTCTGCCCGGAAGCCTCTAACTTGTCTAGCTTCCTCTCCTCGGTAGAGATATCTCTCCATCTCGAGCGAATATTGCTTCAATTTCGCATCTCGCTCTTGAGGCTTCGAGGAGCTTGTTCGTAGTCAGCAGAGGTACTAGATTTATTTTGGACGTACCTTGCTGCCGAGTGCCTTTTTGTTCGTTGTTGTTGCCTCTCCCTATCTTCATCATCCTCGATTATGAGTTTTCCGGGAGACAACCTAGGGTGCGCTTTCTTCTTTCCACCGCGTGCCGGTGCACTTTGTCTTTCCTTTAGCAGCAATGCTTAACTTCAGTCTTGTTTGGCGGCCTTCAAGATCGGCAATCTCCCTGGCGAGCTTCTCATCAGCCATTATCTCCCGAGCCTCCTCCTCAAGCAGAAATATATCTCTTGGTTTTCTTCTTTGCTTTGGAGGGGTCGGGAGATCTATTACTTTCTTACCTTTTTCCACTGAACAGTGGAGGTAGAGGAACCTCTTCTTCATCATCTGAGTCCTCGTTCCGTTCGCGCATACTCGCAACCTCCTTGATGATATCGGTAGGAGTCGGGGGTTGCATTAGTAACCTTGGGATCTCGAGCCACTGGGGCCGGTCCGTAATGTGCTCGCAGTAATGGGACACCTCAGCCTCACCCATCTCGAGTCCCGAGTCCGAGATGACTTCGGTAGCAGCTTCCCCTTAGAAGTAGGAGTAGGCTTCTCGGTACTCTGTTTCTTCTGCTTTGCCGCTGGTACTCTTTTCCTTCCCTCTTTACTTTCCCCCTTTTGGCATCATCAATAGCAGACTGGGGTAGGGATAAGTACCTTTTTCAAGGTCGTTGAAGGAGGTTGACGCCGATCAATTTGATTCTTAAAGTCCTGTCAGTTGCCTCGTAGCTCGTTCCTCTCGTAAGTCGAGAGCTTCATTGTATTGCTTGTAGGAGAGTTCAGTCGCAGCCTTAAAATCATTAAGCTTCTCGGAGATCTTATCCTCCCAGGACCAGTTGAATATTATCAAGTCTTATGTCTCGTGGCCCGGGATTGTTCAATAATAGCTTCAGGTGAGCCAATTTGGAAGCCCTGAAATTCCTCAAGTAGTTTGGCTTCGCTCTCCGAAAGATCCCGAGATAAGATTCAAATTGGACTCGCTGTTGAGCCAATGCTTCCAAATAAGCGGGAAACATCGTGGGCGGGCGATTGAGAGACGAAAGACTTCAGCCCACGGTTCCTTAGTCGCTGGCTTGAGCAGTTTGCTTCCATGTACGATGGATAGCCTTCGCAAGATCTCGATTCTTGATCCCTTGAGCATTTAAGGCCTTAGCCATCGATCGAGATCTCTTTGCGGTCAGGTGGCCTCGCTCGAAAGTCGATTGCCAGCTAGAGCCGAGCAGTGCCTCGCCGAGGACGAAGCACCAGCCGTGGACTTCTGGGTCCAAGGATACTGAGTGGAATATCGTGAATGTTAGCATGTGTATCCTTGTCTCGGAGTGATCCTCATCGGTGTCTCAGGGCCTCGAATCCTTAGGTGGGTCCCTCGGGTCAATCATGATCCCGACCCATCCGAGGGTGCCGAGCATTCCGCTTGTTTGTCGTGTATCATCGCAAGCATAGCGGCCCTCGATTTCTCCATGGTGCTTGAGTCGAGCTCGAGTAGCCTATTTGCTTTGCCTCAACTTCATCTCCTCCTCATGGAGTTGCTGACAGGAGTAGTGGAGAACAAGGCGAAGTAGATGCGGCCACTCTCTGAAAGCGTAGAAGCATGTGGAGCCTTGTCGATTTGGCAATGATCATCAAGTCTCGAATGATCAGCAAGAACTCCGGTATCCGTTGAAGGATCTCGCGGGTTGCTCGAGATAAGATCATTGAGGCTTCCATCCGGTCGATTCACCTTCCGGATGCGCCTCGAACTCCAAGTCATGTGAGACTTTAGTTCTTCAGGCATGGAGGCGAGCGAGTGGAGGAAACGGAAGGGGGCTGCTCCAAGCGCCGAATATCTCGCGCTCCGAGCTTCAGAAGCATCCCCTCGGTCCCCTTTCGGTGAGACGATCTTCTCCACGACCGAGTCTTCTCGAAGACTCGGACTCATCAACCACTTGCAGGGCGAGTAGTCCTCTCGGGGCCTGTTCGGCGGGCATTTCCGGAACCTCCTCGTAGGCGGCACCTCACCGGCTTTCTTCGATTCTTCGTCGGTGCCTTAGGAGTTTTTGCGGGAGGGGTTCTTTTCTTTGTAGGCGTAGCTTTCCTTGAAAGCTTAGATTGGCCGAATACTGCTGAGAGTCCCGACCTATTCTTGACGGGCAAATATGTCCCGTTGTGAAATCCGACCTTCTTCACATTGAAGTCCTGCTTGTCCTTTGTAGGTGATAGGCTCGAGATCCACATAAATCTTCAATCATGATGGACGGCTTGAGTCCATACAGACAACTTGCCCTCTGGCGCTCAAGATATTCGATGCTATGTCGAACTTAGCCAACTGAGCCATGAATTCACGGAGAAAGAACTCCGTCCAATTAATCTAGGCTCGGCCGTATATGGCCATCATCATCTCAATCTTTGGCCTTGACACTTGGTCAAACGACCACGCTTGACTTGTCGGATCAGGCGTGTGACATGTAAGCAAGTGCCTCTGAAGCGAGGCAACATGCTGTTCTTCGAAGCAGCTACGAAAGTAGTGGGCTTTCCACGTAAGACGATAAGATATTCATAAACTCTGTCGTCTCCGTACCCAACCGTACTAATTCCTTCGAGGGCGGATCAAAGCTCCCGATTCGGGGCTTCCTTGATGGACATCCGCCTAGCTCAGAGTGGCGTCTTTAATGGAATGAGCAACGAACTTCACCACTATATCTTCGAACCTGACGCCTTAATTCAAGTACAGTTGTGCAACTTGGCTCGGGAGGAAGAAAGTAGGCCTCCTAGGCAGAAATTTCTCCGATACGACTCGCGCAGACGAGAAGATCTCATCCATATACTCCGAGATCGCACGAGTAGAAATCCATGGTGGGTTCAAACCACACGCGATCCTTCTCCAAAATATTCGCATATCCGCTGGAGAGATCACGAGATATTGGTTTCCGCCATTGTACTGTTACACGAAGCCGTTATCGGTATCGATTTTTAAATAAAATATTTTTATATATGATACCAATCAATAATGATCAACACGTAAGTAACTTCATGTAGGCATACCGAGAATTTGATCGAAGTGAAAGTAAGCAAATGAGGGTTTTTGCAAAAAAGGTATTCTCGGATTTTTCGGATGTAAGATATGTTAAGTGCGAATATGGCGGTTCTTAAGATTTGATCGAAATATATGCATATCTAGAAGATGAACAGGTTGTCGATCTAAAGTGCGAGTTTAAACCTACTTTATGAGATGGACGGTTAAGATTCAATATTATAAAAGGTAATGATCACATATGCCGCCTAATTCAAAGCGAATTGTAAAATAGCTAAGTAGTAAGCTGTGAAAAGCATACGATTAAATGCGCGCAGAGTTCGAGCAAGCTTATGTATGGAATGTCGTGCATTAAATGAAATCCGTTAATAATAAAGACAAACCAAGAGATATTAATATCATGCTTGAATCTCCATAATAAATGCTTATCATTATTACATTAGATACTACGAGTAGAGATACGCAAACCCGTCGGTCGAACATAGTAGTCACCGATACCTCGTGTGGACGGTTTTTCGAATCTCTGCGTCCCGAACTTACTCGATCTTGAGAGTGATCATTCCCCCTGACTGGAATGTTCCTCTCCCGAACCTTGTTCCGATCAGGGTCGTAGGGTCCAGCACCGGACCTAGCTCTATCGAAAGTTCTCTCGAATACGGATTCGACTAGAGGCTTGGCCGGTATATCAGCCCTTTGTTTGTCGATATGGCTCTTTTCCATCTCGATATCCTTCTTTTCGACATGGTCACGAATGAAGTGATGTACGATGTCCACGTGCTTGCATCTCGTGTGTAGTACGGGATTACGAGTGATTGCATGGCACCGGTACTATCGCGGAAGATCGGCACTTTATTCGAATGACGTGTAGTCTCTCACATTGTCTCGACCCAAAAGGATTTGGGCGCAACAACTTCCGGCAGCCATGTATTCAGGCTTCGATGGTCGACGTAGCTACCGAGTGCTTTGTTCTTTGAAAACCATGAGATCGCCTTGTCGCCAAGGAACCCGACATGTTCTCGAAGTTGATTTTCGGTCAATTCTACATCCCGCATAGTCGGCATCAGAATAGCAGTTAGTTCAATATTATCATCAACTGGATACCATAAACCCATGCCAGGTGTTCCTCGGAGATAGCGGAGAATCTTCTTTCTTTGAGTCCATATGGCTCGCTTGGGATTCGCCTGAAATCGAGCACATGCCTACCTGACGCTAAGTTATGTCGTGGCGAGTAGCGTTTAAATATAATAATGAACCAATTATAGCACGATATTCGATTTGATCTAATGATACTCCCTCCTTAGCAAGATCAATTTTCATATTCGTGTTCATCGGGATCTTGATAGGTTTGCCTGGATGTGCCGCCAAATCTTTTGATGAGGTCTCGAGTGTATTTACTTTGATTAATGAACGTTCCTTTGTCGGATTGCTTGACTTGAAAACCAAGGAAGTAGTTCATTTCTCCCATCATCGACATCTCGAACTTGTCCTTCATCATTCTTTCAAACTGCGACACATAATGACATTCTTCGATCCGAAGATAATATCATCTACATAGATGCTGCACGGTAATAGGTCGTCTTCCGGGTCGAATCTTTGAACAACGTGCGATCTCGTGCCCTTCCGAAAACCTTTACGAAGAAGAAACTCGACAGTAGTCGTACCAAGCCACGGGTGCTTGTTTTAACCCGTAAAGAGCCCTCGAGTCTATATACTTGATGTCTCCCTGGAAAGCCTGAAGGCGGTTGTTCCACATAGACTTCTTCTTTCAGATGCGCCGTTCGTGCAACGAGACTTCACATCCATTTGATAGACTCTGAATCTTTGATGTGTTGCGTAGGCAAGGAATAGTCTTATGGCCTCCAATCTTGCAAGCTTGGAGCAAATGTTTCATCGAAATCTATTCCCTCGGCTTGCGGTAGCCTTTTGCCACGAGCACTTGCTTTGTTCCTTACTATAACGTTGTTTTCATCTCGCTTGTTCTTGAAGACCCATTTGGTTCCAATGACATGTTGATGCGGGGTTCGTCTACAAGCTCCCATACTTCGTTTCTCGTGAGCCGATTCAGCTCCTCCCGCATAGCAATAATCCGGTCCAAGCATTGTTAAGTGCATCCTCAATACTCGAGGCTCTTCAGGAGACAAGAAGCAGGAAAATAATGCGCTTTCTCCTTGACAGAATCCGGATCTTGTCTTGACATATCTTTGAAGGATCTCCAATTATAAGATCGACGGTGTGAGCATCTAGCCACGATCTACGATGTTTTAACTCTTCATCCGAAATTTGTTCAACACGTATAGTAGGTGAGTTAGGCATTTCGGTTGTACTATTCTCGGATTGAAGAATTTCGGTGATAAGAGTATATCTACGGTAGTCACCGGGTTCGGGGCATTCAGCTCGGGAACATTACTAGATGTTCCCCACGAGTTGTTATTCTCGGTAGTGGTCTCGATTTACCTCTACGGTTTCCTCATCGAACCGAGTTACTCGGGATTGATTCTGTTCGGGAGAATCAATCTGCTCGCCTACATGCTTTCTGTTGGTTGAGATTCGATAGATTTGTCTTCGGTTTCTTCGTCTGAATCATCATCCCAACATAGGCTGGATCTTTTCGAGTTTTGTCCTTTAAGCTTAGATCCCGTAGCGTGTCTACGATGTCCTCGATTCGAGAATTTGAGTTATTGCTCCTGTCTTCGATATGCAAACTCGTTAAAAACAACATGAGGGCTTTCCTCCACGCAAAGAGTCGATAGTTGAATACTCGAAAGCTTTCTTGACCCGAGAGTATCCTAAGAATACTCCCCGATCGACTTGCTATCAAAAGTCTTCACTGATCTTTCCCATTATTGTGGATAAAGCATGAACAACCAAAGATATGGAAATAAGATAGAGAAGGCTTCCTGCTTGTTCCATAGTTCATATGGTGTTCTTCCATGCTTTGCTTCGTCAATAAAGATCGGTTGCCAGTGTAACATGCGGTGTCGAGCTTCTTCCCGTATTTGGATGGGAGTCCCGAATCTGCGAGTAGAGTTCTAGCTGCTTCTTTGAGAGTTACGTTCTTTCGTTCGAGCAACTCCCATTTCTTTCGAGGTGTGCGTGCGGTGAAGTCTCATGCTCTATGCCTTCTCGCTTCGTAGAACTCCTCTACCATGGAATTAAGGAACTTCGTTCCTCCGTCCGAACGTATTTTTCCGATCTTGGTGTTCTTCTCGACACCGAGCTTTTTGAAGCTTTGGTAACTCGTTTTGACGTCGGACTTGTTGTGCAATAAATATGACCCATGTGTAGCGCGAGTAGTCATCTATGACCACTAATGCATATTTCTTGCCTCGATCGTCATTTGGGGAGACTGGACCGAACAAATCCATATGTAGCAGTGAAGGATTCCATCGGTGGAAGGAGATGGAACCGTTGGATTTTGATTCTTTGTTTGCTTTCCCTTCGGACATGCTTCACACCTTGAGTGTCTTTGCTTGAATATTTCATTCGGCGTCCCCCTTGCTAGAGTGTCTCTTGCTAGTTTGTTGAGCGTCTTGAAGTTGAGATGGTTTGAGTCTTCTATGCCATAGCCACCCCGGGTCTGTTTTCATTCTTCGCCAAGAAACAAGCTTCGGGTTCGAAATTGAGTTCCAGTGCAAACAACATATATGTTCTTTTCTGAAGCAAACCCGATATCTTGTTTTCCCACGTAGATTTATCAATAACATCACGAAAAACCGGCGTCAAATATCACTCTATTTGAGTTATCACAAAATTGACTAACAGAGAGAAGGTTATGTTTGAAGTCCTTCAACATATGATACTCTTGGAACTTTGGCGGTTCATCTGCGAGTGTTCCATATCCTCTAGTATAGCGTTTTGCATTGTCTCCAAACTCAGTGCGGGTCCTTCTTCGGTGATATAATTCTTCGATAGACTCCTTTGGTATGTCATATGTCTTGAGCATCCGCTTGTCCACATACCATGGGTCTCTCGCGCACCCGCAAAACAATTATATTCAGGTACCCTTTATTTTTGATTTTGGGTCCTTAGGTGTTAGTTTTTAATAACCCAAATTTGTCTAACAACCCCGGTGGTTTCGGACAACTTCTTTCCACTAGAGTCAACATATCCGACCACCGGATCGGTCAAAGGTGACTTCGAGGCTTCTCGGGTTCAGGAGTCCTAATCTTCTGAGCCGGTGGACTACCGACCTTTTGCCTTCGTGCGGCTTTTTTGTTTCTTCGACTTTTGGATCCTCTTCGACTATAGGTTCATGATAATATGACCCCATGCGAGATTTGGATGTGTCGACTTTGGAGGTCCATCTTGATCGGCCAATTTTGATTTGCTTTGGTTCCCCCTTGGCCGAACCGGGGTACTTTGGCTTTGATCTCTTTGTCGAGAATCTTTGCTGAGTAGGATGAGGTGCTTTCATCTTTTGTTTGTTCTTTGAGAGGGGGTTCGGTATATCAGCATTGATGGTCTTTCCTCGAACAAACCTATCGCAAGCAGCCGTCCTTCCAAGAGTGTCTGGGCGGTGAGGAAGCTCCTTGCCGAATCCAAGTCCTTCCTTGCAGTGCTGGCTTGTTGCTTGCTAGCATAGCCTCCAATTTCTTTTCGCGCCCATGTACCTCTCGGTCCATCGGGCTCCTCCGAACATCATCACTTTTCTTCGGTGCGTCATGTTCCGGTCCGAAGTCACGGCCGGATATTGCTTGAACAGACTCGGTTCCATATCTTTACGAGTCAAGTCATTGGTCAAAACTAAAATCCGATCTTCTTGATGCTGAGACTTGGCCATCGAGAGTTTATCTCCTCCACGAGTCTCAACACAAGTCCTTCGGCCTCGGTAGCAACTTGCGACTCTCTCGAGAAAGTCTCGATTCTCCACTTCTCGGGGTATCCAATTCTCGAAGAGTCTTTTCCGAGCTGCGAGACTCATTTGAATTTGTTCATTCTAGTAGATCTTCATATGCGGTTGTGATGTCCAAATTCTCATCTGCACCTGAAATAGTGTCGTGTGTGCAATGTGAAGAGGAATTGACTGGTTCAAGAGAGTTTACCTCATCCTCTTCGTCTGCCATTAGGCACTTTTCGGTTGTTTCTTCGACTTCAAGCTCTAGGGCCATGAAAGTCGCATCATCATCCGATGAATCCATAAAGGAGTTGACTTCTTCTGAGTCGTCTGAGATTTCGCCAGCTATGTAGGATTGTCTTTTCTGGGCGAATTTCTCTCTCCTTGCCTTACGTGCTGCGCGTTCAGCACTACTGAGCTCAGGACAATCATATTGATAATGTCCGGCTTTTTTGCGGTTATAGTAAGCGATGACTCTTTCTTTGCTTTCGCTATTCTTTGATGGTTCTCGAGTCATCCTTCTTTTTGCATTCGAGAAGATTGAGAATCGGGAGTGTGTTTTGACATATAATTTGACTTACCTTTCATTTCCCGATAGGCTTTAGTCACTTTTCAAGTCGCTCCTTCTCCTTCGATATTTCACGTGCAAAGCGTCAGCGTGCCCCGAGCCAGACTCCCTTCTTGTAGGTCGTTGAGTGAAGGTTCAGTCTTACTCGTCGTCTTGCTCGTCGCGGGAGATGCTGTGCTGACTGATGCTTTGAAAGCATGATCAATCTTTGTGTCGGCTTCAGCTCTCGGCTTTCTTTGAGGTCCGTCGAACTCGAAACTCCTGCACTGTAATTACGAAAAGATATGGTCGGAGACAGCTGGCATCTAAGTCGAATGTCGCAATAAAGTGGCAAAAGGTGTCCAGTGTCCGTCCGTAGCAGTGCCCTCGGTATCTTTAGATTCATTTCTCGGTTCCTGAATGTTTTTCCGGCCGTTGATTGAGTTCATCAGATTAGTAAATCTGACGTTCAGATCTTCGATTTTGTCACCAAGCATGAGAGACAAGCTTTCCAGCTTTTGGATTTCCAGCGCTAACTTGTTCGCTTTAATCTTCTGAGTCCCCCGACTCAGTAGCGCTAGGGCGTCCCAGAGTTCTTTTGCAGTTTTGCATTCCTGAACCCTGCCAAGATAAGAATCACTAAGGGTGGTCAGTATAGCGTTTCTGGCAACACGGTCTAAGTTGTGAAGCTTCTTCTCCTCAGGAGTGAAGAGACTTATGTCTTTGGGAATCTTCTTCCCGGTCACCATTCCTCCTCCTTCAGCTTGGTCTTGAGTCACAACACTATCGATCATGGGAACGATAGGTCCTTCCTCGAGCACTTCAGTCATGCTATCGTGGAGGGAAGTCAGATGAGCCTCCATTCTGACTCGCCATACTCCATAGTTCTCTACTGAGAACATGGGTACCATCCTTATACCTGACATATCAGCCATAGAAGATAAAGATATGAATGTAGAGTGATATGCGGGAAAACGTTTTCTCCGATCCGTTCGGTAGACCCGGTTTGAGAATGACAAGAGTCTTAAGAACTCCTGCTCCGATACCACATTGTGGTCCCGAGTGTACGGTCGGGTGTAGAGGGGGGTTGAATACACCTGATTCGATTTCTCAACTTCGAACACGACATGTCTATTCGGGGATGGTGTCCGATCTGAAACGGTTCGGCCAGACCAAACAGCTGCTCCGAATCGTGTGCGGCAAAGAGTCTAACTCTCTAGCGAGACACGCTAGGCGATCGAGTCGAAATTCAGTATCTACAGTAAGAGTTCAGCGTGCGGAAATGTGTGTAGGCCCAAATCAGTTGAGTGGTGAAAACGTTTTATGAAAGTCTCAGTTCAGCAAAGATATAAAGTTCAAGTATCTTTGAGACAGTTGATTGATTTTAAGAAATGATGTTCGATATGAATAGTAAAATCAATGCAACAGATTAAGAAAACAATCGAGACACAGGATTTTTAAAGTGGTTCGGATATCGCTCAAATCCTACGTCCAGCTGTCCCGAAAGATCGGGAGTGCTATTATTTATCCCGGAGTTAGTCTCGGTCGCCTTGCGCACCGGGCAAAGCCGCATCTTGGTTTTTATACGATCCAAGTCTCGGTTTACAACGATCAAACTTAAAGTGTTTGACAAACTTCTCCAACAAAGTGAATGAGTCCTTATACAATAAGGATTGGGTTGAAAGGTGAACTCCTTCGTCTAAGCTATAGATAAGAACAGTTGAGCTTAGGGTTAGAGGGATAGGGAATATGAGAGAGTAGCTTCTAGATCGACGAACAGTGAAGGTAAGCTATAAGATCGTGTAACGTCGATTGGATACTAGAGGCTTTGTATGTCGGTTGACTTGATTCCCTATGAGCTAGAATGTAGTCTTTCGCTTGGAAGATTGTTCTTCGAGTTCTTGCTAAGACGTAGTTCTTTGGGTTCTTTTGCTCGTTGAATGCTTTCGTGATTTTTGCTCTAGATACGTGCATTCGATGCATTCGGTCCTCTATTCTTCTTGAATAATCCCTCTATTTATAGAGCAAAGATTGAAATAGATCCGTTGGAGACGATCTTCTTCTCTCTCTCTTTTGGTAGCAAACGGCTCTTTTTGACGTAGGTAACGGTGCATTTTCCTCCTTTTTTAGGAAAGTGTTGACTTGCGACTTTAGTAGGTAGGATGACACGTGTATGTTTGTCGGTTGTCGAGGTGAATAAAGTGGTTGAGACAGCAACGGACTTCGAGGCTAATTGAAGGCGACTTCTCTCTTCCTCGTATATGACTATGCTGATTGTATTTCAAAAAGATCGACAGGTTCGGGGCGTGTGCCGGTGTTGAGTCGATCCCTGTAGTCGGTAGGTATAATGCCTCGAGGTACACTACGAAGGTCGGCTACGAGTTCAGTGAACTACTCTGCTGAGTTCGGTTCAACCGACTCTCTCGGATATCGCTTGCTCTGCTGAGTCCAAGATCAGCGAGTCTTCTACACCGGTGCCGAGGCGAATAAGCTACTGAACGCCTTAACCAGGAGCGGAGCGTCTATTGAGTCCGAAACCTTAGAGACGAACAAATACAAGGGAATGGTTCATCAATCGAGATAGGGTTTTGGGATCTTCAAATCTTCGAGACAAGTACAGAGCACAAGGCTACCGAGCTTAAGATCGATGTCAAGACCGAATCATTTCCCACTAAGAGTAACAGTGCTGAGGATGGAATCATCACCCAACATAACATTTTTTAGACCAATGCCTGTTGTATTTATAGCCAACGAGGAGAATAGATCAGGTGGACAAAGATCATCTCCCATCGCCTATGATGTGACAATGCGTTTGAATTCAAGTTTGAATTGAACTTGTCTTTATTTTCACAAAGCTTTTCGCATACTATGAAGCACTTTCAGCTATCGTGCAAGCACAGTTTGAATTGAACTTGTCGCTATTTGCACAATGCTTTTTTGCGTACTATGAGGTACTTGCAACTATCTTGCAAGCATTTGTCGTGCTGACGCTATGTGATTGATCAATGTTGATTCGGTAGTTGTTTGTCTCTATTGACCTCACCTTCGGGATCCTTGCGCTTGTTCCTCATACATCAATCACCGCTTGACTCGGACCGATTAGTACTTGAGTGCAAGTCTCCGGATTTGCTTATGCTTGAGTGGCTAGACTGAACTCTGAAATATTTTAACCTGAACTACGTAGTAGTCTAATTTGTACATTAGTCTTCTTATACAAAATCAGACTGATTCTACACCAAGTCTTATTATACATATTGGTTCTTCATCACTTAGGGGTTTGTAATCAATCAAAACTATAGTTCTCAATAATCTCCCTCTTTTCTTATGATGTCAAAACATTATACTAACATGAAAACAGATATAGGTAAAACGACTATCAACATGATACACTTTGAAAGCATATAAGATTTAAAATTAAATCAGGTTATTAAGATGCGAGTCATTTGATGTGGCTCATATATTCAGTCAAGCTTATGAATTAAAAACCTAGACAAAGATATATTTCATTTTACGTTGGATAACAGATATAAACTTTTCATTAATAGGAGACAAGTTACATTAAGTTTCTATCTTTACACTAGCTTCACTCTTCAAGCTCAGGCTTGAATTTTCACCTGATAATCATCTACACTTACAATACATCATGTCAATTATATTCAGAGGCTCTTTGCAGCAGAACAATAGGTTTGAGCTCAAACGTTGTAAACTTTGTTCCTTAACCTTTTAATATGTCCAATAAACTTCTCCATTGAATCCAATCTCCACGCTTTCTGGTAATCGTTATATTGCACCAAATAAATTATGCAAAAGCTAAGACTTAAATCAGTATAGCATTCAGAGTATCGAACTCAAGAAACAAAGATTTGCATTCATTTTCTCTACTTATTTTAAAGGATTTTGGTTAGCAACCACACAATTTTAGATTTTTAAACTAAAATATGAATTTTCACGAAAAAAAAAACTAAAAAAGCGAGTAAACGATTATGAAATATCTAGGAAAATGGGTCCAACGAGATATTCCACAACATTAATTATTTTGATCCTTGGCACTAGTTATTAATTAATACTTCCTCCGTCCCATTATTAATGTCCCACTTGCCTTTTTTATTGTCCCACTATTTATGTCCCATAGCAAATAAGAAAATAAATGAGTGGACCACAATCAATCTAAGCAAGTGGAACCCACCCCTTTATACTTTTACACCACAACTTTACACATTTACCTCCACTATCTTAATTACCGTGTCTAGTCCCAATGAGACATAAATAATGGGACGGAGGGAGTACTAAAAGTCAACTAATTATAGGCCGTCGTAATCGAACTGATACGTCCTACTTACTTAGTCGATAACCGTCATGATGGGCATTAAAATGGCTACTTCCCTAATCTATTTACAACCTATGTTGATTGACAATCGATATATTTAGCAACTAGACAACTTAACGTACTTAGAGAACCTAGTTTAGGAACATACTCGCATGATGGACATCTAATAGTCCCATACCGGTTTAATCCAATTATTTTAAGAAAATTTTGCTACTTACCTGGCCTTGTTCCACAAGAAACGATGGAAGTACGAAGTTAGCTCCAAACTAAATAACCTGGGGTGACCAATCCTAAATTACTAGTCAGATTATTTAATCCAGAATTAACCCTAAACCCCTCAGATTAATTTTAAGCCCTAAATCCTCACGTATCACTCATGTGTGTGTTTTACTTCCCGCTGGATTGCTGAAAATTTAGTTACGCATAAAAGTGTCCTAACTATGCAAGCAGGTGACCACAAATGTCAGAACATAAAACATACTTGACTTAATCCAACTCATTCATAAATTAAAGGAAATAAAAGACATACATTGCAAGTACGAAAATATGAAACTGAATACGAAATTGAAATCAAACCAAAGTACCGAACAAGTCTCGATCTTCATATGGAATGAAAGCAACAAAGCGAAACGATGTCTTCAACTAGCAAACTAGAAACTTAAACTTAAAACTAAAATTAAAGTGTGTTTCTTCCTCTCCAGCTCTCGAACTACACATGAAAAAATCAAATGGAACGATGATGATCTTGAACTCTTCTACGGAAATTGAAGTAACGGCGCGAGAAAAGAAGACGAAGACTTGAAATTATGCGTGAATGAATTATGAACGACGTGTTCAATTTCCTACGTCTTTCTCCCTTATATAGGCTGCTCATTTTCCTTCTAGAATTATGGTAGATCTTCTTCATAAGGAAGGAAAGACTTGGATTTAAATCTTTCCTTATCTTCTATTCTCTAACCTTAAAGTATCTCCCCTTCTTTCCTTAGCTTCAAATTTCGTCCATTTCTTGCTAGAAACACGTCGTCGCCTTGCGTCCTAGTCATACACCACATTAGCCCTTTTTATCTGCATATCGCCCAGAAAACCTTCAAAATGCACAGTTAAGTGACATTTTGGCCAGGAATCAATAGGTACGAAAATGGCTCAATTACTCTCTAGCAGCAATTTCCATTTCATCCTTCCTCAATCTTCTTGATATCAGGCTGAAAGTCAAAAGTGTCGGTTGGAGGGATAAGGAACCTCTCCTCAGGAGGCAGAATGGCTTTCTACTCTTTATCTGCAAGACTACAATGCTCCTGATTTGAATATATAGGTAAAAATATGTGTTCCTTAGCCAACTCACAAATATCTCAATCTTATCAACCTTCTTCAGAGATCCCCATAAGTTACCATTTGCCGTTTGGCTTGATCGGTATCCACTTATCAACACGGAGATGAACTAGTTAATGCTCATATTGGGTGATGTCTGAAGGAGAAACAAATGTACCTCCGGATCGTACTTAGCTGCAATCTGCGGATCTTCTGGTCTTTTACCCTTTGCACGACATCTTCTTGAAACACGTATTTTTCTCGCCTCTCTTAGTCTTCTCTTTGATGTTATAATTCTTCGAAGGTCAATTATGAGACAATTGAGCCCTATAACTTATTTATAGAACCTGTCCATTCCTTAAAGGATTTGGAGCCCAGACCCGATAGATAATGTAATTAGGTAATTAATTAAGGGCCGGAAAATAATTACTTATTTTCTCCTTAAAACAATCAGTCACGGCCCGATTTTTGGAAGAGGGCATATGACAGGGTGTGGTGAATACGGATAATTAAAAGAACATTTATAATTAAGAGATAATACAAAATAATTCAAGAAATTAAATTTAAGGAATTTCGACGCCGAGATTCATCAAAATAAAACAAGTGTCAGAGCACATAGAAGAAATCTGGTTCACTAATCATAAGCACATGTATAAAATAACGAGTAGCGAAAGCAACTACATCTCCCGCAATAGACAAAAGATCGATTTAGCACGGTGGGTATTAGCGTATCGAACAGCAACCGTCGCCCTCGGTTCCGCCCGTCTGCAGCGGACACTCAACCTGAAAATATTTTTGAAAAAATTTTGGGCTGAGTACTAGTGTACCCAGTGGGCTAGCATTTGATAAAACATTTTTATAAAACTTGCGGTTATCCAAAGCATAACGTATAACTTAGGAGGTTTTAAAACGAAAAGAACTCCTAAGCATATAAAACAATAATCACTTCATTAATTTGCGCGTGCTTGCAGCGTTCTTTTAGTTACTCTTGTGATCCCGGAACGAATCCACCAGAGCTTTTTCATTGGAGTCTCGAGCCATTACTCAGAGTATTCATTTAAAATAGGATATCGGACCTTTCTCCAGATAATCCTTTTCATTGGAGTCTCGAGTCATTACTCAGAGTACTCTCACATATATAGGATATCGGACCTTTCTCCAGATAATCCTTTCCGTAGCCGTAGAGTTAGCGCAGAGTGGAGATCAAACCACTGTACGACTAACGGGGGTGTACACAATCCTTGAATTGATGTGTTAGGTCAAAACAAGAATCTCGATCGACCAATACAAGAGCATTAAACTTAATCGAACGGGCATAAAAACATTTCAATGGATAACATCATTTGCATATAATTTAAGAGCTTAATAACTCAAAATATTTTTAAAGAAAGTAGAACACACATCGTGGTGCTGTCTTATCATAGCTGCGATTCTCGGTTATCGCCCTTCCTCGGGTCCTACAAGAGACCTAAATTCTGTTAGGGTTAAATCCCAAAGTCCTAAAATTTCTTCGAATTCTAGACCACAAGGTTCGTCTTTAGCAAATAGGGTTTTTGGTTACGAAGAGCGGATTTATTTCGCTATTTTTCTCGAAATGATAAAATTCGTCTTCAATAATCTTGCCCGGATATATCCTGTTCACATAATCGATAGCATCCTCTCTCCAATCGGTAAATAAATTTTAGCTTTTGTAGATTCCATTTAAGGGATATTTGAAAATAAAAAATATTTGGAAATAATTTTCGCAACAACTTCCAGCTTTATTTCTGGACGATCCGGACTCGTGTTTAGATTTTGCCCCAGGAGAGGTACGAGACCGTAGAATTTGTAGCAGTTCTGCAAGCGGCACTTTGTAGGCTCGTATCTTTTTCGTTCGAACTCCATTTTATACGTCGAGCATGATTTTGGAAAGTCATCGAACTCAGATTTCCATCGGTATAAGGTTCGGTAAGTTTCGAGAAGGAAAGAAGCTCCTAGGCTATTTTAAAGTTGGGGGTTCAGCATATTCTGGGAAGGATGGGCTTTTCAGCATTGCATTTTCGTCGATCCGTAACTTCTTGATACGATCTCCAAACGGCGAACGGAAAGATTTTGGAGATTCCTTGAATGACAAGGTTTGATATGGTATGGGGCTTGGGGTTACCAGATTTGAGGGATGTTCACAAAAGATCTCTCAAAACAGGTGGAGCTAAACCTTTATTTCAACACTTAGAATTTTTCTGGGTGAGGCATTTAAACAAACAGTTTCTGGGCTATATTCGAGCAAGCGTATCTCAGCAGTCGGGACTTTATTTTATGAACGGAGAGGTGTTCTAGAAAGCTTGGAGTAGGGGCTTTCTAGGGATATGGAGTTTGGGTTGTTCGTAGGGTTCTGGAAATTTGGGAGGAAAGTAGCTACTTGGCTGGTCGCCAAGGTTGGGGCTAGTTTTTCGGGAGTTTTCGAGGGTGTGAAACTCTTCGATCCGTTCTCTGAATCATGAGTGGAGGAACGTTATGCACAGCTGGGGGTGAGTTCTTTATAACGGTACGTCATTTTGGGTCTCACAGTTCGTGAAATCGATAGATAATTCAGTCGCAAATTTGCAAGAAAAGGACAGTTTTTCACAGGAAAAATTTTGGGCTTTTAAAAGACCGTTTTTGGGCCATTTTCAACGAGGTGTAACTTCTCGATCAAGAGTTCGTTTTAAGAACCGCGAGATGTGTTGGAAGGCCTATACAAGCGGCTTTCCAAAGGTGTATTTCTTTACAGTTTTAAATAAGCGGAAACAAACGATAAAATGGTTTGAACGTACTGCCTTGGTTTCGGCAAGCAGTTTGACAGCTGAACTTTGCGGCTTCATATCTCCTTCTTCTCAGTTCCGAAAAATACGCGAAGCGTTTCTTTGGAAAGCCAACGAGAAGGGCTTTCCAACGGTATGAGTTTCGATAGGCATTAATCGGTTTTAGGGTGGTCGGGAGTTGTTTGAAAAGGGTCGATTCCCTGCCCGCAGCACAGGGGCAGTTCGGGGGGTTGATTTCGACAGCGAATAACTTCTAGACTTGAGGTCCGATTTACGAACGGTTTGCGGCGTTGCAAAGTCAATACAAAGGGCTTTCTCATGGTATCTAATTTTCTAAGTTCTTCATTAGATAGGTGGCCTAGACAACGAGCTAAAGTCATCGCGTTACAAGGTGTAAGTGTAGATTTCAAAAAGCAAGGTATTCTCTTAGACATTTCATCGAACATTTACTGGGCTACATATAAACTGCAGTTTAACTTGATTAAATCGAGACAGTCACCATTCCAATTCTTTCAAGTGATAAGAGACGATATGGATAAACATATTCTCGTCTTAGAAACGTGGGAAAAACGTGTAGAAATGGAAAAACGTGGAAGATCATGGATTTAGTATTTTAGATGTCCAATAACTCATCCCAAATTAAAGCAGCATTTCAAACATATTATCGTATCCAAATTCTTATGAATCACATGTAACCACGTACAAATGAGGTTTAATGTCGAACAAGAAAGCAGTTTATAGAGAAACAAACATGAAATTCTCAGCCATAGTCAAGACAACCCAAATCCCGGAATCGAAAAGAGGAAAATAGTATGCTACATGGGAAAAGACTTTTACCCCAGTTCCCTTCTTCTTCTTCCGATTTCAATCCCGATTACCGACGGCGTTCTTCCTCCTCCCAGTGGTAATTTTCGCAAAAATGAGAGTGAGAGAGAGATAGTGCAGAAGAGGGGGAAGGGTGCAGGGGTGTGAGTATATAAGGGCAGCAGCTCGTCCAGTTCTGCACCCCTTCGACGTTTTGTGTTTCTTCCTTGAGACAGACTTGGGCAGCAAGAGAAAGGGAGGGAGAAGGTCGTCTGACTCTGCCGTGGAGTCCGCCAATGGGAGGGAAAACTTTTCCTAGGGTGTGATCTTCGGCCAATTGGCTGTGTGTAATAGACTAGGTCTATTATTCAATCTTTTGGTTCGAATATGCTGTATCAATGGATCTGTAGAACAACTTGTAACAAAGATTATGACTAACTAAGATAAACACAAGAGAGCGAGAGAGAGAGATCGAAAGAGATAAAAGGGGTGAGAGAGTTAAGGAAAAAGAAATAATTCATTGCTTAATAAAAAGAGTAGCGGAACAGGGTATTTATAACCCTAAACTGATAATAAACCCTAATCTATAATTAACCATAATTAAAACAAGAAAATAAATATCTAATTATTAAGGGAAGAGATCTCGTAACAGATCTCATCCAAACGCGTGTTCTATCAAACGCGATTTAGCCACTTTTATTTGGAGCCGTTGGATTTGTCGTTCGATCATCTACGGTGGAAGGATGATCCACTGCATCGTAAAATATCGAGGCTGCCTTATCATTTTCATTCTCCTTCTTCTCCACAAAAAGACTGCATCGTAAAATATCGGGGCTGCCTTATCATTTTCATTCTCCTTCTTCTCCACAAAAAGAATACATAGTAAACCTTCGTTTCTCTTCGACTTCTCCATCCATTTCTTCGTCTGTAACTCTTTAGTAAATGTCTGATCCGGTTGGATCATGACATTACTCCCTCCATTTTTGCTATCTTGTCCCAGGTAGCGGATCGTGAATGATTTTCTTGAGATAAGCTTCTTCGACCCAATTTTCTTGCTTTAGTCCCTCACTCTCCCACTCAATTAAAAATGAGTGTATTATTCTTCCTCGTTTATTTGACTGACTTCTCTTTCCCTTGACCGCAGGAACACATGGTATGGAGCCTTCGGCCGTGATGACTGGAAGTTCTGAGGAGTGGATTTTCCTTGGATCTACCGACCGTTTTAAGAGTGAGACATGAAATAAAGGCCAAATCTTGGCCCCGGGGGGAAGCTCTAATTTGTAAGTCACTTCCCCTATTTTCTCCAATATTTGGTATGGTCCATAGTACCGTGGAGCCAGGTTCCGGTTTTGCCTTAGGATAACACTATTTTGCCGAAATGGTTGTAAGTTAAGATAAACTTTTTCGCCCACTGTGAACTTCCTTTCAATCCTATGTTTATCTGCATGCTTCTTCATTCTTTCCTGAGCTAAGAGTAAATTGTCTCGAAACTTTTGTTGCATCTGCATACGTTCTTCAGCTAGATTAAGAGAATCTGTTGAGTGGGTATGGGGAAACGGTCCTATAGAAAATATAGGAGGGTTATACCCATATAAGGCTTCAAATGGTGTTAGTTGAAGACGGTATGATAATTTGTATTATACCGTTACTCGGCCATTGCCCACCATTTGAACCATCAGTTTTTGGTGATTGTTTAACCAAACACCTCAAATAAGTTTCGAGGCATTGATTAACTCTCTCTGTCTGACCATCAGATTGTGGGTGGTAGGCAAATGTCATATCAAGCTTGATTCCCAACAGTTTGAATAATTCAGCCCAAAATGTACTAATAAAAATAGGGCCCCTGTCTGTTACCACACTTAATGGTTGCCCATGTAGCTTAATAATATTATCTAAAAATACTTGAGCTATTGTGGAGGCTGTATAAGGGTGATTGAGTCCTAGGAAATGACTGTATTTAGTTAATCTATCCACCACTACTAAAATAACTGTTCTGCCTTGTGATTTGGGAAGGCCCTCAATAAAATCCATAGTTATATGAGACCATGCTTGTGTAGGAATAGGAAGAGGCTGCAATAATCCAGGGTTGGGTATCCTTTCTGTTTTGCTTTGAGAACAGATGGAACAAGCCTGTACCCATTCCAAAACTTGTGCCTTTAGTCCTTTCCATTTGAAATACTTCCTCACTCTTTGATAGGTGCCCCCTTCTCCTGAATGTCCTCCTATAGCCGAATCATGTAGTTCTTGAATAATTGTAGATCTCAACTGATCATCTTTTCCAACCACAATCCTTCCTTCTTGCCTTAGAAGACCTCCTGTGAAACTGTATTCTGGATAAGAATCCTTATCAATTGCCTTGGCTGATATTACTTTATTTAGGCAAGGATCTTTTGAGTAACTATCTGCCAATTTCTGAACCCACAATGGAATAGCCACACTTACGGCAAGGCGGCAATCGATTTCCTGTTTTCTGGACAAAGCATCAAAGAACTAGGTTGTCCTTTCCCTTTTTATAGATTATGGAGTAATCATAACCTAGTAATTTAGGTATCCATTTTTGCTCGTAATGGAGTAGTAATTTTCTCGATCCAATAAATACTTAAGGGCTTCGTCGATCGGTCCTTATCACAAAGTGATGTCCTTGTAAATAATTTTTCCATTTCTGGACTGCCATTAAAATTGCCAAAAACTCCTTTTCATAAATTGATAAGTTCAGATTTTTTCCAGATAACACCTTACTAAGAAAAGCTATTGGTCTTCCTTCTTGCATTAAAACTTCCCCTATCCCATTACCACTAAAGATCGGTTTCAATACAAATTCCTTTCCAAAGTCGGCAAGATTAATACAGGAGCCGGAAGTCATAGCTTGTTTAAGTTTCGAAAAGCCAATGGAATAATCCCTTTTTAAGTAAGTTAGTAAGGGGCTTGCTTATCACTCCATAATCCTTGACAAATTTTCTATAATAACCAGTGAGTCCTAAAAATCCTCTTAATCCCTTCAGATTAGTTGGTGATTTTCAGTCAACCATTGTAGCTATCTTTTCTGAATCTGTAGCCACACCATCATGAGATATAATGTGCCCTAGATAAGAGACAGATTCTTTACCAAATTCGCATTTACTCATCTTGGCAAATAGCTTATTCTTCCTCGTAATCTTGAATACTTCCTCTACATGTTGTAAGTGCAGATCCCAAGTAGGGCTATATACTAGTATATCATCAAAGAAAACAAGAACTCGTTTTCTTAACTTTCTCTAAACAATTGATTCATAAGAGACCGAAATGTGGCTGGGCATTACATAGCCCAAAAGACATAACAAGGTATTCATAATGTCCATTATGAGTCCCGAAAGTCATTAAGTGCCTTGAATCAGGATCCATAAGGATCTCGAAAATAACCAGATCTGAGATCAATTTTAGAAAAATATCTTGCTCCATGTAATTCATCTAACAATTCATCAATAACTGGAATAGGATAATCATGCTTGATTGTCATTTTATTTAAATACCTATAGTCTACACACATTCTCCATGTGTTGTCTTTTTTCTTGACCAATAATACATCGGTGGAGAAAAAGGGCTTTTACTTAGGTCAATTTCTCCCGACTCCAACAAAGCTTCAAAAGCTTTCTCAATTTCCGTTTTCGTGGCATGAGACACTCTATAAGGATATTGTTGTTTAGGGGTGCTTCTGGTTGAAAGCGGGATCTTATGCTCCACTCCCCTTCTAGGTGGCGATCCACGTAGGCATTTCAAAAATATCAAGATAGGCTTGCGAATGGCCTCATTAGGGGATTATTCTCGCTCTCGCTCTTCATTCAAGGACATCAAAAGAAAATGTCCTGGTGTTAACTGTTTTTGTTGTAATAATTGATATATAGTTGCTGCCGTAGCTGGAGGGTTTTTCTTCTGTCCTTTAGCAGCATTTATATAAACTCTTCTTCCTTTATGTTGAACTGAAAAATACATTTGCTCATAATCCAAAAGAATAGGAGATTCTTTCCTTAGCCAATCACTTCCCAATATTAAATCATATCCTGCCGTAGGTAGGAGTCTGATATCATACTCAAAATCCATGTTCTGCATCCTCCAACTAAACCCCTTGAACCTCTGATTGCTAATCATTACATTACCATTTGCTACAAGTACCTTTAAGGGATTAGCTGATTCCAATGTTCCCTTCAGACTCTGAGCCACCTTGGTGTTTAAAAAACTTAATGAACTACCTGTATCAACCAATATGCGTAGCTTTTTGTCGCTAGTTTCTCCAACCAATCGCATTATATGTTTTTCGGAGTCTTCTTCCATTGATCCTAGAGTAATCATAGCCATACCAAGCTCTTCTTTAGCATCCCTAAACTCTTCTTCTTCGGATACCTCCTCCAAACTATGCGTAAATTCCCCTTGTTCTTCTACACTCATAATCATAAAATTGAGTTTATTTTTTGCACCTATGGTAGGGAGTAAAAGTTTCATCACAATTATAGCATAATCCTTTAGCTCTCCGTTGATCCATTTCCATAGGAGTCAATAATTTAAATCCTGGTCTCGCACTAGAATCTGTCCTAGGCGTCGGTTTCTGGGTGGGCTTATTTTCTATTTTCCTGGGAATTGTTGTATGCGACAATCCTTTAGTAAATTCTTTAATCTTCCTCAATAGAGAATCGTTTAGATGTATTTGTTGCCTCCCTAAGTGAATGGCGATTCCGGTGTATTAGGATGCAACATATCCAATCCGGCTTGTATATCCTTGTCCAAACCGGCGATAAAAGCCGCAATCCAATATTGCTCATCAAAGGCTCCACACTGCGTGGATTATGAAAGCCTTTAATTCTTCAAATTTAGCCACATATTCCTCATAATTTCCCATATTAACTAATTTATGAAGCTCTACAATTGCTTTGTTTGTCCTGTAAACTCGGAATCTTGATGATATCATTTTAACAAATTGGGCCCAAACCAAATCCTCGCCCTTAAGAGGTAGATTATCGTACCATTCCAAAGCACTTACCTTCAAAGTGCATAGATGCAAAGGCCACCTTTTGATCTTCGGGTATAGTATTAATCATAGAGAAATAGCTTTGACACCTCATTAACCACAATCTTGGAGCGCGTGCCGTCGAACTTTGGAAAATTTATTTTAGCCACCGTGGGCATAACACCCGTATTGGAATTTCCCGAGCTTGAAGAAAAATGCTTAGATCCGCCTCCCCTATAATTACCCCTGCCCGAACCGAATAATTATGAGGAGATCCACCGCCAAAATTTAGATGATCCCCGAACTCGCTCAAACCCATCCTCCATGTAGTTGGATCCTCCAGGCCGTCGTCTATTCCCTTACCATGATTTTTAAACCCGTACGGTGTTTGAGAGGCAAAACGAGGCGGAGCGTTAGCATAATGTGGGGTTCCGGTAATGGAGCTAACGTAGGCCCCATTTTAATTTGTGATTCTAAAAATTCTAACCGATTGGTAAGATTTCCAATCGCCCCGTGAATGAATTTTTTTAGATTTTGACTATTCAAAGTGCCATCTGTTTGAAATAGAGTTTTTGTTATCTGATCTGCTAATAACTGTGAGTTGGTGTCGAGTGTTGCAGGTTGGATGACTGGTTCCTCATCTTCAACCTTGCCGTCTTCCGGAATAGGAGAGAGCCCGGTGTTCGCCATGGAGTCGAGCGCTCTGATACCACTGTAATAGACTAGGTCTATTATTCAATCTTTTGGTTCGAATATGCTGTATCAATGGATCTGTAGAACAACTTGTAACAAAGATTATGACTAACTAAGATAAACACAAGAGAGCGAGAGAGAGAGATCGAAAGAGATAAAAGGGATGAGAGAGTTAAGGGAAAAGAAATAATTCATTGCTTAATAAAAAGAGTAGCGGAAATAAACCCTAATCGTAAAATATTTAACCATAATCTGATAATAACCCTAAACTGATAATAAACCCTAATCTATAATTAACCATAATTAAAACAAGGAAATAAATATCTAATTATTAAGGGAAGAGATCTCGTAACAGATCTCATCCAAACGCGTGTTCTATCAAACGCGATTTAGCCACTTTTATTTGGAGCCGTTGGATTTGTCGTTCGATCATCTACGGTGGGAAGATGATCCACTGCATCGTAAAATATCGGGGCTGCCTTATCATTTTCATTCTCCTTCTTCTCCACAAAAAGAATACACAGTAAACCTTCGTTTCTCTTCGACTTCTCCATCTATTTCTTCGTCTGTAACTCTTTAGTAAATGTCTGATCCGGTTGGATCATGCACTACTACAAATTTGGCATACGACAACACTTGAAAGACAACGTTTTTCATATAAAATCGTTGTCGTAGGTGGAAAAACCGTTGTCGTACCTAAAACCGTTGTCTTTTATATTAAAAGTGCGCTCATAGACAACGGTTTTTTACTACCGTTGTCATTGACCCGTTGTCGTATCTCAAAAAAGGCGCTCATAGACAACGGTAGTGTCTACCGTTGTCTTTTAAGCGTTGTCGTTGTATATGGATGCGCTCATTGACAACGGTTTTTAACAACCGTTGTCGTTGACCCGTTGTCGTATGTGTAAATAAGCGCTCAAAGACAACGTTTATAATAACCGTTGTTGTTTATATGTTGTTGTATGAATGATAGACAACGATGTTCATAACCGTTGTTGTTTATACGTTGTCTTTTACTTAGATATGTAATATATATTAATTAATTGTAAATTTCTATATTTTTAAAAGTCATAATAAAAATTAAATAAAATTCTATTTTTATAAAAATCTATAAATATACATTTTAACATATAATTTAAAATACTATATAATATAAAAATTAAAAGCACTCTACTTATATATTTTTTTTAGTAACACAACACTTATATATACTTATAATACAATACTTTATAGTTATATTTATATATAATACAATATAATAAAAATAATATTATTAACTTCGAAGAAATCTTTGTAAGATTATCAACAAAGAATTCCAACAAATATTTAGGTGATGTATACTCGAGAAATAATCTTTTAATTCCAACAAAGAAATCTTTATAATCTTTTAATATAATAAAAATAATATTATTAAAAAGGAGATATTATACCCTTGAAAACATTACATCTCCTTTGAGCGATTGAAATCGTCCCGAACCGCGCTTCTCTCACCGGCGCCGCCATCTCACCGCCGTCGGACACGCCGCCGCTGCTCACCGCCGCTCACGACCGCCGCTTCAATCGGTTTCACTTTCCGCCTTCTCTCCCTATGTTTGGACGGTAAGCACGCAAATAATTGCGCAATCGAAGAGGCTGCAACGTAGGCAATCCAAAACCGCGAGCAAGAGGTTATTCCACTCTCCATTTATTTTCTTCCTTTTTTCTATTTTGCTTATTTTTACGGACTTCTTTTGTTTCCCTATTCCTCTTTTGATTTTCTTTTTTGAAAATCCGATTTTAGGAGGTTTTTTGGGTTCCTCTTTTGAAAATTATGCTTGGGATTTATAGTTGTAGGGGAAGTTGTAATCTGGAAGAAAGTAATGTGAATCTTTCATTTAGAAGATGATGCCGACATTGCAAAGACCTTCTTATCGGTAGCTTCCTAGTGGTTGAAGAAGGTCGATCAAGTGTAGATGTCCTAACTCTTGATTATCTCGTATATTAATTTTTCTTGATTATGATGCTTAGTGTTTGAAGGATGGGATATTAATAATTCCCACAATGTCGGGTTGCAAGGTTTGAGTTGAAGCCTTTCTTGTCGTTCCGAAAGATCTATGAATAAGTTAGTTGTAGAATATCCTTTAGCTTACTTCCTTGATGGTGGAACTTAATTGTCATATTATGGAATCCATCAAAATATATATGGACTTCCTACATAAATCACGCCAAATTGTCTAAGAATACAAGCTGTTTAATGGAATCGCCAAATTGTCATATTATGGAATCCGCCAAATCGCCAAATTGATGTTTTATGACGATTGAATTACCGCCAAATTGTCTAAGAATACAATCGTTGATAGTTGAAATAGTACTCCATACATAAATATTGCTACATTTAATGCAAGGATTTGATTTCAATATTTTAGGTTGAAGTTAGACTTTAGTTACGCATATGCATCATCAATCTAATTGAATCCATTATAGTATGTGGGGGGAAATAAAGAATCTATTGCTATGTGGATATCATTATCAGATTAGATAGACATCCCCATGTACGTAGCACATGGGGCATGTCTCATCGCATGTTGGTCCATTTGAATATATAATTCATGACCAATGATATATATATATATATATATATATATATATATATATATATATATATATATATATATATAGAGAGAGAGAGAGAGAGAGAGAGAGAGAGAGGGAGGGGGAGACCATAATATTGTTCTTTAACTGGGGGCCATTGATATTATTAGAAAATTGGAGTACAAGATATTTGAAATATACTCCATACCTTTTATTACTGTTTCTCTTTTTCATTTGTGCCCTTCTTGGTCATTTTTAGCCTTGTAGTTGCTGCATTGATGGAAAATAGGTGATGAACACTTAAGCTTACTTCCTTGATGGTGGCAGGTTTGGGATAGATTGTACGAACACTTTTCCGGTTGAGATCCCCTTTTCAACTTCAAGGAATTACTCTCTCTTTGCACAACGAACACTTTTCCAGGTTTGTCTCTATGCGTACTTCTCATTGTATATTATTATTTATGTGTTTACTTTTAGGTTTTTGTTGATTATATGCATGAAGGAAAATAGATTAGTTGGCACACTTATTCTACATCATAAGAACAAACTAACATATAACACATCCTATTACACATTATAAAAATAACTTATAATTTATGGTAGATTATAATTTTCTGTATATGATTTTCTGTAAATAAGTAATTTATGGTAAGAGGTGAAACTATGTGGACCAGTATGGTATAGGTGGATGTACCCATTTGAAAGGTACATGCGAGTATTGAAGGGTTATGTGAGAAATCGAAATCGACCAGAAGGGTGCATTGCTGAGTGTTATATTGCTGAAGAGGCTGTGGAATTTTGCTCAGACTACCTTTCGAATGTGCAAACGATTGTGCCTTCAAATGATTTGGTATTGAGTTATTGTTGAGTTATATTTTAGTTGTTCTTAGTGTTTTTGGGCTTATTGGTGATTGGTGATGGTATTCTTATGTCTTGCTTCTGATTGGTGATTGTCTTCATATGTTTTGCTCGTGATTGGTGATTGCTAGATGTGCCTTCAAATGCTTTGGTAGTGAGTTATTGTTGAGTTATATTTTGTTGTTCTTAGTGTTATTGTGTAATCTGTTGGTTGTAAACTATACAGATCAAGAGCTATATTATAGTCTTTTTATCTTCTGTTGCACTGAATGAAAGCATTTCAATATGTTGCAGCTAAGGGTGTTTGGACAAGCTGTCAGCAAATGAGGGATGCAACATTGAGCAGTCAGCAAATTGATATTTTGTAGGTTATTTTCACATTTGTG
Organism: Lavandula angustifolia; assembly: GCA_028984105.1. Classification (NCBI taxonomy): domain Eukaryota; kingdom Viridiplantae; phylum Streptophyta; class Magnoliopsida; order Lamiales; family Lamiaceae; genus Lavandula; species Lavandula angustifolia. The sequence goes on along the minus strand of JAPVEC010000082.1, from coordinate 24,626 downwards.
CTCGTTACGGTTGGTGACGTATTGAACTTTGATTTTGAACTCATGAGCACACTATGGATTTGTCCTTTGAGAAGGATTCAATGAGAAATATTATATTTTGCTTCGTCTACGGGGTTTTTATTAGCTTTATTGATGAATTAATATAAATGTTGTCCTTGATACATATGACAACGCTTTTAAATGTTAAAAGCGTTGTCAAAACTCTAAATGACAATAAATTAAAACCGTTGTCTTTTGTAAAATCCATTGTCTTATGCGAAAATAACAACGAGATAAAAACCGTTGTCTTATCCTTTATTTATAAGCGACAACGAAATTTTTAACAACGGTAGAAAATCTTACGACAACGGTTTCAACCGTTGTCAAAAATCTATACCACAACGGTCCAAAATAATTTATGACAACGGTCTTAAACCATTGTCAAACATATTTAAAACAACCCTTAAAAGCATTTACGACAACGGTTATAAACTGTTGTAAAAAATATGAACGACAACGTTCTCGGAACATATATGACAACGGTTACTAACCGTTGTAGTATGTATTTACGACAACAGAGAAAATAACTTAAAGACAACGGTTATGATACGTTGTCGAAAAGGTTAAAGACAACGGTTTTTAACCGTTGTCTATGAGCGAGACCCTACGACAACGGGACCTACAACAACGGTATATTTTGTCATAGACAACGGGTAAAAACCGTTGTCTAATTGCTTTTTTGTAGTAGTGATGACACTGTGTTGCAGCGCCATCATCGCAGGAGTAGGGAGATTGATCGTCACTTTCTTGCGGTAGGGATCGCGTGTGAGAGCGAGAGAGAGGCGTGGGTGGAGAAGATATGGCGGAGATGGAGCGGATCTCATCTTATGATTTTCCAAATATATGGAATAGATATTATGAGATCCAAATCTTAAAAGAGATACGAGAACCGATCTCGTCCCTCCATTTCGCAAATCTAAGGCTCTCATTTTATCCTCAAAAGCATTTAAATTTAAATCAAAAAAGGAATAAATAGCCTCATTAAAGGCAAAATAGTAATCTTATGAGAATTCTTTTCCCTACCTAACCATACTCAATTTGAAATGGCCAAAAGAACGAAGAAGAACGACGACTCAAGAGATCCCGAACTTCAAATCGTTAATGTGGGAAAATCAAGTCGATTATCTCTCGTGGGTTTCGTTCTCTTACGCTTGTTGCGTGATTTCAGCCCGATTTGCCTCTGGATTTATCCCGATTTCTGCCGATTCTGAAGATTGATTTCTGAATATTTATCGCGGTTGACCAATTTCTTTGCGAAGGTAAGAATTCGTTCCGGTTTTGAATATATTGCAGTTCGAAATTTTGTGGATTCATTTTTCGGGTTCCACTTGTTTATGGTCGTTTTTCATTTTATGCGAATTTTTTCGAGATTTCCGGTTATATTTTGTACAAGCCCTTTTTTTTTTGGGATTAGGGTTTTAGATCTTGGATTTATGAGATATATGTATCGATTAAGTATTTGTTGTTATGTTCTCGATTCACTATTCCCATTTCATTTGTCTACGTAAATACAATTTTCATGCATATGTATTTGTTAGTTTATCGCTGATCTTGTCTAACATTCATGCATGCGGTTTGTTGAATGGGCGACAAGTTACGATCAATGTGTCTCTTGAATCCGATGAATCCATTTACATTCCCGATTGCGTGGCCGAATTGAAACCGTATGTTGGACGGAAATTTGATACTCTTGAGGAGGCCGAAACTTTCTATAGAGACTACGGAGGTTTGTGCGGTTTCGATATCCGTAAGTGGTCGATAAAATGTCATGGGGATGGGTCTATTATGCGTAGATATTTGGCTTGCAGTAGAGAAGGGGACAAATTTATGGATGTTGATAATGTTAATTCGAAAAGAATAAAGCGAAGGTGTAATTCAAAACGGTCATCTTGCTTGGCACGCGTCGGAAATGCAACCAGATGGGACAACATGATTCAAGAAACTGCCCTAACGTTAAGGATGTTGAAGATTCGTCTTAAGTTTTTATGCAGAACTTACTACAGACATATGCACTGAACCATTTAATTTTTGGCACTAATTTGTCATAATTGAATCCTTTTAACTTTTTGTTATGTTATTTTCATGCATACATCGTTTATTTTTATGCATGTGTTTTATGACATTTATGGTACTGATTATGTTAAAGGTTTGATATTTCATGCATACATACCGTAGTGTATTTATATGCTTATGGTATGTAATTTTTTTGCATATCCCTTTTTTATGTACATGTGTGTTTATATATCTGCATAGTGCCCAATTTTGATTTGCATGAAAAACACATTATATATGCATAACTTTTTATACTTAAATATACCAAAACAAGTGTTCGCCTACATTAGTTCAACTACTGTACCAATAAAAAACATAAGTACCACCATAACTTCTAAGTTTTACATCCCAAGTTGTTCCAACAAAAGAGCTTTCACACATTCTTTAGAATCAAGTTCATTCTCATCGGCATGACCAACATTCTCTTGTTCCACTGTCTCCTTCATTTTGTTATCATCGAAATTGACTATGCTCAAGCAATACCGCATCCTCAAAAGCTTAATTTGCTTCACACCTTTCCTCAAATATCCCGTGTCCAGTTGATTATGTCACCCTTGAACGTCTCCATATGTCTCATCAAATACACTCCTGCAAGAAATAATTCATATTTATCATATTTTACCGTTACAAATTGATTTATGTTTACCTTTCTCAGAAATCATGCACACAAGTATATAATTTCATGCTAACCTTTCGATCAAGTTTTGCACACATTTTATGCATTTGACTCAATCTTTTTATGCTAACATTTCGATCAAGTTATGCACACCACCAATATTAATTATGCACAAAAATTCAAAATAATATGTATCAACGGAAAATAAATTTATGCTTACTATTTCATATTTTTATGCTAATATATAAAATATTTTATGCTTACGCTTACGAAAAAAGGCAAACCGAAAAAAGGGTATGCATACCAAAATTAAAACTTTCATGCACACAGACACTCAATTTCATGCTAATAATACAAGAGATTCATGCATATCAATGAAACCGGGATAGAAAAAATCAAGGGTTTTATATGAAATACAAACAACAAACCATTCCCATGAGCATCAATTTGACAATGAAAACAAGCTAACAAAAGGCTAAAACATTCCCATGAGCATCAATTTGACAAATCAAAATAATTATCTTGAATCGCTACAGTCCTTAGACCGAGAGTTTTCCCCAACTTCTACAATTTTCGATTTTCAAAAAGAAATCGGTTACACCCACAATTCTCTTCTAAAACACAAAATCATCCATGGGTAAACTTAATTAACAAACGAAGGACGAAACTACAAAAATTGAGGAACAAAATTCAAGAAATTGACCAAGAAACACTAAATCCACAAACAAATCATTTCCCAGCATAGATTAGACAAATGAAAACAATCTAACAAAAGGGTAAAACATTCCATGAGCATCAATTAGACAAATCAAAATAAAAATCGTGGGTTTCGGTTTCAAAAGGGTTTAGGGTTTATGTAATCGCTAATTGTGGGTTTCGGTTTCGCTAATTGTGGGTTTCGGTTTCGGTTTCGTTCACAACAACAATGTCTCCTCTAAAACACAAAATCATCCATGGGTAAACTAAATTAACAAACGAAAACATGAAACATACCTGAAATTTCGTCGATTGAGGGGATTTCTAGTCGATTTTCAACCAAAACACGAAACTACTATTTACGAAGATTATGCTTCTCTCTGCAAAACTTTCTAGTTTGGGAGAAGTTTTGGAGAAGTTTGGGAGAAGTTTCTGGAGAAGTTTGGGAGAAGTTTGGGAGAAGTTTTGGAGAAGACGTGTGTCGTTTTCAAACAAAATGGAGAACCGAAAAAATGAAATTATTTTGCCCGCCCACTTCCTATACCCCATTTCAAATTAAAATGTTTTTCTATGCCCAAAACACCCTTTCCACAATTTTTTTTAAAAAAAAGATAGAAGGGGTTGATCTTGGCCATTAGATTAAGATCGATCGACGCTTAGGATCGGTTCTCGTATCTCTTTTGAATGGAGGATCTCCCTAGAACTATATATCTATATCTATATATATATATATATACATATATATATATATACTATGTATTTAATAGCAATTAATTCCCGTATCAAAATTCGACTCAATTATACGTATTAAAAATCTCGAGGTACACATGTATACGCATATATAGTAATAGGTGTGCCAATATAAAACTCGAAATTATCCGGAATGTCGCGAAACGTCCGTAATGCTCCTTAATTACCCGCGAACGCGACGATAATTAAATCTAATGAAATTGCATTCTCGTTATGGATTTATTCGGAATTAAATCCATGTCGTTACAGATTTTATTTATTAAAATATTTCGGGGTATTACACAATCACTTGAAGTTAAAATTGTTGCTTGCACGAAAGATTTTCTTCATATCCTTCACAGCATTCTCTAATTGTTTTTGTAAGCTTCTGCCGAACCTAAGAAGGGATGAATGATATATTTTTCAGGGATTAAATGGTTCTCGTCATGAACTCTTGATAAAATAAATATGTATCAAGATTTGAAGGAATTTTCTCTTAATAAAATATTTTTATAAACGAATTCTTCCTTTGTCCACATAATTGTTGTCCTATTTATTTTCTGCAGTGTAATTTTTAGAGATGTGTTGGTTGTGAGTAAAAATGATGGTGCCTTCAAGATGTGTTTATAACAATTTGCTATTTTAAATAAGACAAGAATTGTGGGACAGCTAAAAAAAGAAAGTATACAATAATTATGGGACAGAAGGAGTAGAAAACTAACTTGTAATTTGTAGATTGGAAAAATGATTAAACGAAGATTTTTTTTAAGCTAAGAATTTAAAGTCTATCAGATCGAGTTTGTATTCCACGGCCAGATCGCTTTTAGCAAATTATAGTCCTGAACATTAATAGAAATAACAATTACCTTATATTTTTCTATTAATTTGATGGGGTTTAAAATAAATACGATTTTTTTTTTTTTTAATTGAGCACAATGGTAAACTAAATCCTGGACGGAGTTGAACTCATGGTGTATCGAATAAATGAAGGTACTTATACTAATGAATCATGGATATGTTGTATCTGGGTTTAGAATCCTATAATGAATATTGGAGATCATTCATACTCAAATAATATTTGGTATGCATTTTTGAACATCCTACTATGTGTTTCATATCTATATATGTTAACGATTTCTTATACCCATCTCTTCACTTGGGTTTGAGACTCCAAACCCATCTAGCTATCAAATTTCTATACCCACTTAAACAGCAAACTCTTGTAAAAGTCCATCCATACACATTGTCAATCATCACACTACTGTCACATTCATTACCATTATTATATCCTTTGTTACAGTCCATAAGTCTAGCTTTTTTTTTTTTTCTTTTTTTTTGTAATGAAGGTAGTTATACTAGTTAAATGAGTATATTATTTTCTATTTTATATAAATATATAAGTAGCATATAATATATTGAATCAAATAATATCGCTCTTGAAAGTGCTCAACTTGAATAGCAATGCAGATTTACAATAAAAAAAATGATGTTATGCTCCACTCCACGTGTTCGTGGAATGAGTTCAAAACACTCTCATTTGAAGCCATTTTCTTTTAAGTAAATTCAAATCCACTTAGCAATGTCTCAAAAAATTAAAGGTCGGAATATATACGATGGCGTAGGAACTTTGTCCAGTACTCTCTAACGTTTCTTGCTTTTGGAGATGCTTTACCTTTTGGAATGATACCTTTAACCATATTCTATATATTTGTGCTGCATTACTTATCACATAGTAGTAGTCCACTTCGCACGTTAAGAGAAATTATTAATTAAGCTTATTATTAACCTCCAATATAATATATTAAATTATCATCCAATCTCCATGTTATTTATTGTCACGCCCCAATTCTCGAAGGAAGGCAAATGGGCCGGAGCGCAACTGGGGAGGGGTGAAAGAAGCGGGAAAGAAAGGGAAAGAAATTGAAACATTTGAAATTCAGTAGCACTTGTATTTATATAATTAAGATCAAACTACCTCGGTAGAAACAAGAGAGGTAGAGCATAATATACATATCGATACAGCGGAAACGTCTCAAAATAGACTGAAATTTGTACAATAACACAAACAGACCAACTCAGCACCGTCGCCCCGCACTGCCATCTGCAGCCTGCAAAAATTATTTTTGAAAATATTTGGGCTGAGCACTAATGTACTCAGTGGATAATGCAACTGATAATAAACTTCCGAAAATCCTTTTCAAAACCATGAAATGTTCATGCATTACTAGTATCACATAGCCAGTTTTTAAAATCGAAAGCAGTCTATGTATACCAAAACTTTCACTTGGCCAAACTTTTCTTCCTCAGCTATTGGTGCATTCTATACTTCTCGTTAAACTCAGGAAAACATATTCAGCTAAGAGTAACCTCGTTCCCTTCATTAGACCTTGGAAAAAAGATTCTCCTAAGGCTAACTTCGTGACGTTTGGTATACACTAACCCTGGCTACGTCTAGCTCAGGATCCGATCATATTCAATACTTATGGGCAGAGCCCATTTTCATTCAAGTAGATGCACAATTCCAATAGTGAGCGAAGAAATTTTCATGAACATTCATAAACTTTAACTTGCATAAATATCAGAGCTTAATAACTCAAGCATAGATTTCGTAAGTAAAATATAACCCACCTTGTTCTTCTATGCTGACTTGCTTTAATCTTTTCGGTTTTTTCCTTGGGATCTACTAGTTGCACTGCTGAATTCTCGTATAAAAATTGTGATGGTAATTTAGTAGGTTCATCTACTATTTATAGGGCAATTTAAGCTGCTGAATCACCATAGCTAGGTATAGGTATAGCTTTGCATGGTCACTCTATAACACTTACATGAAGCCACGAAATGGAGTAACTCAATTCCATTTTTGCTTCCTTTGTCTTTATCATTCAGCATGAGGTCAGCAAGCATGAGGTGGAATATCAGCCTCTATTTCTTTTCAATCTTCTCGGGCCGAAATAAATTATTTCTTTTCCCTATAACTATTTCAAGAACTAATGCGTTATTAAACTGGATTATCAAAACTTGGGGATATCACATCCCTTCCTCCTTAAAAAAATTTCGTCCCGAAATTTACATTTCTTTATAAGATAATTCAGGATATTGGGACATGATTCTTTCTTCTAGTTCCCATGTAGCTTCTTCTTGCCCGTGATGGTTCCATTCCACTTTTACCAATGGAATTTGCTTGTTCCTCAAAACTTGGATCTTACGGTCAAGAATTTGAGATGCTCTTTCTTCATAGCTTAGATCTGGTTCTAGAATTACCTCTTCATGTTTTATTACGTGCTTAGGATCATACACGTACTTCCTAAGTTGAGACACATGGAAAACATTATACACAGTCCCCACATTAGGTGGTAGGGCTAACTGATATGCCACAGGGCTTCTCCGCTTTAGGATTTCAAAAGGTCATATGTATATAGGACATAACTTACCCTTTTTACCAAATCGTATAATTCCTTTAGAAGGAGATACTTTGAGGAAAACATGATCGCCTTCATTAAATTGTAACTCTGTTCGTCTCGTATCAGCATAAGATTTCTGTCTATCTTGAGCTTCTTTGATCCTTTGCTTGATTTGATCAACTTTATCAACCATCTGTTGAATTAGTTCTGGTCCCAAAAGTTTTCTTTCACCAACTTCATCCCAATAAAGTGGTGATCTGCACTTCTTGCCGTATAAGTTATGACTTTAGGAGCCAGGGTTCCCAAGTAATTAAGTGAGACCCCCCCTGAACTACGATTCTAGGGGCTAGGGTTCTCACCGTAAGGAGTAACGGTTAAATATGACATGTATGTGCGCGCTGTAATGTTTTGTATGCTTGGAGAAGTTTCCGTTTTAAAACCCTCCAAGTCATACCTCATGCATGGATAAACTGTTTTCAAACGTTTTTCAAACTGCTCTACCCACTGGGTACATTAGTACTCAACCCCAATTGTTTTCAAAATGTTTTCAGGTTGAGTGGCGAGGGCGACGGGAAAAGAGCTGAGGAGGGGGTTTCTGCCATGATCATTTTACAATCTTTAGTATTGTAAATGGATAATTATGTTTTGTTATATTTCGAAAGTCAATATGCTTCCGTATCTGTTAATCGCATAAAAACAAATCTAATCTTTTACATGTGGGCCGCAATAAATGATGTGTTTTAAAATAGAGAAAAATTTTCAAATTTTCAAAAGATGGTATGAAAATGTGTTTTCTAAAATTCCTCCGTAACGACTCGACCTCTGTGATCCTTCGTGGGGGTCGGGGCGTTACATTTATTATCATTATAAAAATGTTAAATGAATAACAAATTTATAATCACGTAGTCACAATATCACATAACCTATAGGGATGAGTTCTTATGCAGAACTTATATTTAATAGATGAAAAGTGAATATATATACTATTATATATATATATAGAGGGGAGATCATATGATAACACCCCTTAGAGTGAGAAATAGGAATAATTTATAACCGTTTGATCAAGTAATTCGACGCTCTAGATCTTGTCATCTCTTAAAATCCCGAAATGCACCATAAAGGCAAAAAATTTGCACTAAGGTTATTTTTGTAATCTTGCACAATCTATTAATTTTTTTGTCTTATTTTCTTTTGTTTTAACTGTCATTTTCGTTAATTATCTTTCATATTTTAATATCACAAAATCTCGTTCCAGATTTTACAAGAACTATGGTTAATTGTACATAGTTTCACTAAGTCTCGTCCGAAATCTAAGTCTCGTTCTAGATTTTCATTAATAGTTTCATCTTTTTTTCATTTCTAATTAATTGTGCATTTGAGCGAGGAGTTAACCACTCCGATCCCTTTAGATATGAATGGAGGTTCAGCGGTGCATATTTTTTTTTCCGTTACTTGTGCATATTTGCTCTCATTAATTGCGCATATTCTCGACTGTAATTGTGCATATTTTTTTCCAATAATTGTGCATATTTTTTTCCGTTACTTGTGCATATTTGTTCTCATTAATTGTGCATATTCTCAACTGTAATTGTGCATTTTTCTCTCCAAAATTGAGCAAAATCGTGTAATAGTGCAGATAAAATTGCTAAATGTGCATAAAAATTGAATTAATTGTGCATACTTTCATTATGACTCAAACAAATGCACAAATCATCTAAATCGTGTAATAGTGCATATAAAATCCATAAAACGTTCATAATATATGAATTAATTATTCATACTCTATAAAACATGCATATAAACAATGAATTAATTTTGCAAATATTCATTTTAACTTGAACAAAAATGCACAAATCATAGAAATCGTGTAATAGTCTCAATAAACTAAAAATGAAATTTAGAAATCTATGACTCATTTACAAATAATAGTAATCGTGTAATAGTATCAATGATTTGTACAATAAATTGCACAAATCTTAGAAATCTAGAGGTAATTGCGTATTGAAACCAATGTCAACAAAATCAGAGAAAAAACTATATAAGAAGAAGCAGAAAAAACTCCAACGGTGGAGAAAAAACCAATCGAGAAGAAGACGAAGGCGCAGAGAACTACCCAAATGATGGCGCCGATGCTGCTGCCGGTGACAAGAAAAAGAAAAATAAGTTGTCGAAGAACACCAAAACCTATAACAAGAATGGATGCCGGCGGTTTTGAAGAGAAGAATGGGGGACGACGGTTTTGAAAATAAGAAATATTATATGAATGTTTTATAGGGTTTCTATGGATTTAATAAAATTAAAATTACTTGTTTGACGTTTGTGCAGAAATTTTATACTAAATAGTGCATTTCGCCAATTTGAACACCAAATTTAATCTTGGCCATCTATTTTCAAGATCTAAAGGCTTAAAACTGTTCTTATTTCTCACTCTAAGGGGTGTTCTTATTTGAACCCCCCTATACACACACACACACACACACACACACACACACATATATATATATATATATATATATATATATATACATTTTAATTAAGGGTTATTAACCTGTAAATACACAAACTTAATTTGAGTGAAATTTGATTTCGCACATAACATTTAAATGCTCATGTAAAAACACAATCTGAACCTACTCAGAAGATTATAGAAGAAGTGATTGCGTTCCTAGAGGAGTCGGATGATGAAGATACTCCTCTGCCTCCACCAGTATCTGGGAAGGGAAAATCAATTCTAAAAATTCATGCCCGACCCAAAAGATACATCAGCCCAGCAGAGTAAACATATATTGATGCTGACGAAAAGCTTTCTTGCGAGATCGCTGACGTTGAGGCGGCAAATAAGCCAAAAGAAGGCCCTTACAAAGGTTAGGACAAAGGTCCTGCCAGGAAGCCCGCTCAGAGGCAGGTGGTCAGAAAGCTCTCTCTCCGAGACGATGATGACAAAGAACAAGAGAAGGAGAGAGAAGCTGAGAAGAAGAATCAGGCTGACTCATCCCAGCAAACAAAGAAGAAGCCGGTTGAGCCTACTATAGCCGAGATGATCAACTTCAGCATTCGAGCTCTCGAAAGAAGAGCTGAATGGCATCAACTCGAAGAGATCAAAAGGAAAGAGGCTTTAGCCAAGGAGAAGGCGGCTGAAGAGGCAAGAGAAGTTGAACGACTGAAGCCTATGCCACCACCTCCTAAGGATAGGGACATCCCAACAACCTCCAAATTCTTCAGAAGAGGCCGCAATCGTGATGATCAGAAAATTCATAAATGGCCTCGCGTAGATCAGCGGATGCCCTGGAAGAAGACTCAGGCTTGGGAGACGATGAAAGCTGAATTCATCAAGAGATATTACATATGGCAGTTTTGGCCCGACTCCGTGAAAGCTGAGCAGTTTGCTGAATGAATTGAGAGGTGTGATAATGAAGTCTACAGTATAGTTCAGAAGGCCCTTCTTAAAGATAACATTGTTGTTAGAACTCCGGCCTTCAGAACTCTGCCACCACCGAGGAAACTAGACGGATCATTATACACAGCTGTGATTGAAAAGGAAGCTAGGGATGTAGCCAAAGCTTTTGAACTTGAATCTACTGATCCAGAAGATATTCCGAAGATTCAGAAGCTGAGGCAAGACACTTTCAAGATGTATGGACTTCCTTTGCCTGAAGATAAATCAAATGATTTCAAGGTAAGGATTCAACGCTTCAAATCTGCTAGGAAGTAGTCTTGATTGTTTGTGTCTGTTGTATTCCTTAGTGTAGCAATTTGATGTAACTGTATCTAATTCTTATCATCAATATACATCAATTTTTACTTGGCCTGACAATTCCTTATTGTCTCCATGGCCTGCTTCGCTTTTACTTTGACACTCAGAATCACTTAAGTGATTGCAGACTCACACACCCACTGATTATTTGTTTGTTAGGTTCTTGCTTAGTTCAGAAGACTTGAAGATACTCTCCATAGTTCTCATTGTAATATTTGTAAGGAGTTTATATCTGATAGTTCTTTAGATTCTTAGATAGTGTTAGATATTGTTTGATAGTGATAGGTTTTGGCATCATCAAATAGGGGGAAATTGTTGGGAGATGATTCAACAATAGACCAGTTGATTAGTTGATTAGAGATTTGGTTAATCCCAAAACCCTATGTTGATTGGTGAACCATTCCCTTGTAAAAGTTAACATCTTTGTCTTTGAGTTTTACAGACTCAATAGACTCGTCTTCAGCATGGTTCCGGCTCAGTAGTTTCGTCTGCTGTCCTTCAGCAGACTTTTTGACGCAGTGCCATGGAGTGAAGATTCAGTAAGGTTGGACTCAGCATGAGCAGCATACTGAAAGGTGTTCAGGAGTCAGTAGAACTGTACTCAGCAGGAGTAGTTTAGTGAACTCAGAGTCTTGACCTTCAGTAGTTGAACTCAGCAGGAGTATACAACTGAACCTATGGGTCAGACTCAGCAACGGCATGTCAGTTGCTTAACCGACAGAAGATTTCAAAGTCAGAATCAATAGAGTTGTCCGAGGTCGTACATCTGAGAAAAGTCAGCTTCAGTATCAACCTTCAAGTCAGAATGTCTCAACCACTTTTCAGTACTCGACCAATGACAAGTTGCTAGTTGGCAAAGTATCCGACAAAAGCTGCAAGTCAACCACTTTCTGCAAAGAAGCAGACTCTACAGAATTCAAAGGAAGGAGTCGTTTGCTACCTATATAGAGTGACACGTAGACTGTTTCGTCTCCAACGGATCTACCCATGTTCGCTGCTATAAATAGAGGAAAGGTCGTGATCTTTCCAGTCACACTACACGATCACATAAGCGACCATACGAGAACTCAAGCATTCAAAGAATCAAAGCTCTAGAATACTTATCGTTTATTCAAGTGAAGAACACGAACCCAGAGTTGATATATCATCTTTGTTCTTCACTCTAGAAGCCTTTATCGTTCTCACCCTCTAACATTAAGCTCAATGTATGTTGGTCCCGAGATTAAACGTTCAGGTGTAGAGGGGGGGGGGGTGAATACACCTAAAAATAATTTCTCAACTTTAAACACGAACAGTCATTTTCAGGAGAGTGTCCTATTGAACAAGTTCAGTAGACCAAATAAGTTGTTCTAGATCGTGTGGCAGAGTGACTGACTTCACTGAGGCCTGCTAGCTGACTTCAGTCAGAATTCAGTATCGTTCAGCTGAAGTTCAGTATAGTGCGGAAATGTGTAAGCCCAAATTCAGTTGAGTTTAGAAAACGTTTTTAATAAAACAGTTTCAGTATGTTAGTGCAATCGATTAAGCTTTGCTGAAACTCGGTTGAATGATTTTAGAAAATACTTTCAGTATGCACAGTAATCAATGCAACTGTTAAAACAGAAAAACACACAGAACACAAGCAGTTTTTAAAGTGGTTCGGATCCAACAATCCTACGTCCACTGTCCCGAAAGATCGGGAAGCTATGTATTATACGAGATAGTCTCGGTCGGTTTGTCTGTTTGGACAAACACGGTCTTGAGATTTATGCCGAGCAAGTCTCGGTTTACAAAGGATCAAACTAAAGCGTTTGACAAACTATCCAGCTATGAAGGAGTCCTTTACAATAAGGATCAGTTCAGATATGAACTCCTTCGTCTAAGCTATGGATAAGATCTGCTGAGCTTAGGTTAGAGGGATAGGGAATGAGAAAGTGGCTTCTAGAGCGACGAACAGTTTAAGTATGGACTTAGGTTCATATTCAGTCGCTTGGATACTAGAGGCTTCATACTCGGGTTCAGCTTGGTTCCCTATGAGCAGGTATGTCGTCTTTCACCGAGATTACTCTTTGAACTTCTTGCGGAAGAATTTAGGTCGTTTTGAGTTGCTCGTGAATGATCTTGTGTTCTTTGATTTCTCTGTGTTCGCTCGTGAGCTTCAATTCGAATTGTATCCCTCTATTTATAGAGCAGAGATAAGGATAGATCCGTTGGAGACTACAATCCTTGTGTCTCTCTCTTTTGGGTAGCTAACGGCCCTTTCAAAGATGGTGGCAGAGTACTTTCCCTCCATTTCTGGAAAGTTGTTGACTTGTAGCTTTAATCAGAAAGTTGACGGTGTTTGCTCGTCATTGGTCGAGGCGAAGAAAGTAGGTGAGACGAAAGCACTTCAAGGTAGATCGCGGCGACTTCTCTCTTCCTCGTATGACTACTGTTGATTTGACTCGGTAAGTTCGGCGAGTTAGAAAGACTGTCCGGCCATTCTTGAAGTCGATCTATATTCGGATAGCATGCTCTGGCTGAGTCGGCTCTGCGAAGATCAACTCGAGTTCAGGTGAACTACTCTGCCGAGTTCGGTTCACTTGACTCCTTTGATATCTTGCTCCTGCTGAATCCAGTATCACTGAATCTTCTTCTTCTGGTACTGAGGTAGATAATCTACTGAGCGCCTGAACCCAATGAAGAGTGTCTACTGAGTCTGATACCTCAGAGACAGAACAACACATTACAACGGAATGGTTCATCAGTTCAAAGTAGGGTTTTGGGATCTTCAAATCTTCAGCAAATTTTACGAGCACTGTGGCTACTGAGTTATCTTCCAACAAGTTGTGGAGCGGCCGAATCATCTCCCAAAGCATTTTCCCCCTATTTGATGATGTCGAAACCTAACACTATAACTATCAGAAACAGAGCTCCTTACAAGTATTACAAGTAGAATCCGTGGAGTTGTTCTTCAAGTTCTAGACTACTAAGGGAAACAGGGAAGAATTATCAGAACCTATACAGAAAAATAATCAGCAATTTCTCCCTTTCTAACAACATTTTCCCCCATTTACAAGTAATCTAACAGACTAGAATCTAACAAGGTAAAAACTGACAAAATAAATATATTCAGTGAGTGTTTGAGTCAGTAATCACTTGAGTGATTCTGTGTGTTAAGCATAAAGATAAACAAGGCCATATAGACAATAAGGAATTGTCAGGGCCGAATAACAGTGATGTTTTATATATAATGAAATTCAGTACAGATACATCAGACTACTATTCTAAGAAAACAGAACAGAAAAGAAATACAGAAGCTATCTATCATCTGAACTACTGAATCCTGTCTTTGAAGTCCTTTGATTTTGATTCAGGAAGTGGCAGTCCATACATTCTGTAAGTGATCTTCCTCAGCTTCAGTATCTCTGGCAAATCAGCAGGCTCATCTTCATTTAAGTATCTTGCTTGGGCAGCATCTTTAATCTCTTTCTCAATCACCCCATAATGAAAAGAGCCATCAAGCTTCAGTGGGGGAGGCATGATCCTTGGAGCTGGAACCCTGACATCAATTTTATCTGCTATGGCCTTCTGAACTCTAGCAAATATTTTTGGGTCAGTCTTTAGAAGCCATTCAGCAAATGCGATAGACTTGTGCATTTCAGGCCAGTATCTCCTGAAGTAGTATCTCTTGATGTAGTCTGCCTTCAGTGACTCCCACCTCTGTGTCCGTTCCCATGGCATCCATTCATCCACTTTGGCCCATCTGTGAATCTTAAGGTCAGTAGGCTTCCTAAGTCTTCTGTATTTATAAGGGATATCTGCCTTCTCAGGAATCCTTTGGCTTGCTTCCTTCTCAGCCTTCAGCCTCAGAGCTTCTAGATCTGCCAATCTGAGTCTTTCTCTTGCTGCTTCTATTTGCCTTGCTTCAACTCCTCTGTTTAGATACCTCTCCATCTGATCCCATATCTCTTGCATTTCAAGCTCTTGTTTCTTCGACGGGGCATAGGAGGGTACATGCTCTTCTTCTTCTGAATCAACAGGAGTAGAGGATTTTTCTTTTGAAGTTCCCTGCTGACCGGATATGCTGCTTTCTTTGTTTCCTTTTCCTTTTCTTTGTCGGCCCTCATCACTCGGCTTTAATTTTCTTGGAGCGACGCTTGTCCCGAGCTTCCTACCTCTCGTTGGGCCTTATTCTTGCCTTTGGTCGGGCTTTTTCTTTGGCTTGTTGGCGGCCTCGGCCTCAACAATCTCTCTGGCAAGCTTCTCATCAACGGCTATCACGAGCTTCTTCCTCAGGAGTGATGTATCTTTTAGTTTTCTTCTTGGGAGGAGTGGGAAGCTTCAGTACTTTCTTACCCTTTCCTTGCACTGGAAGAGGCAGAGGAACCTCTTCTGAGTCCTCCTCTGCATACTCAGCAATTTCTTTGATTATGTCACTGGGTGTCTGAGTTGCTTGAGTAGCAGAATTCTTGGGTCTGAGCCACTTGGGCCGGTCTCGGCGGGCACTACATCTCCTGCTGCCGAGACACCCCGGCCTCGCCTTGTGCGAGCCCGAGTAGAGGAACCAGTGGGAGCAGCGGTGCTTGAATCGAGTTGCTCCATCCATCGTCCTTACTCCTTTAGGTACTCTCAGTACCTTCTCTTTACCTTCAGTTATCTTCAGTTTTCCTTCCCCCTTTTTGGCATCATCAAATAAGCCAGGGGTGGGAATCTGCACCCTCTTATCTAGACTCTTATAGGCTGCTAAAAGATCATCCAATGCATACTGCAGCTTTGTGAGTCTCTCATGCAGTTCGTTTCTCTCATCAGTTAATTGTTCGCTGTACTTCTTATGAGAGGCATCTACTGCTGTCTGAATATCTTGCAACTTCTGATCCACCTTATCTTCCATAGCCTTCTGAATTATTTGGATTCTGAGTTCGGAGGCATGAGAGATAGAAGAGACGGATGCAGTGTGAGCTGACTGGGCGGCCTTGTATTCTTCCAGAAGTGTTGCTTGGCCAGCCTCCATTAACTTTAGTTGCTCTTCGAAGTTGGCTCATTGAGTGGCGAGTGCTTCAGTCAGAATGGTTGAGAAGTCAGGGGCAGGAGTGTTCTGAATAGTCGTTCTGAGCCCTTTGATCTCCGCACTCTGAGCCTGAGTGGTCTGCCTCCACGTCTTGTGGACGGCACATGCGATGAGTCGGTTCTGAGTTCCTTGACTCCTCAGGGCCTTGGCCACTGACTTCGATTGTCGGCTTTTAGGGCTGGGCGCTACCTCGAACGAAGACTCAAGTAGGAGCTGAGTTGGTTCTGCTGACTTCAAGGTACCAGCCTCCGACTGACCTGGTCCAAGGATGCTGAGAGGAGGTTCAGCAATAGAAGATGGTGCATCCTTGTCCAGTTGAGTTCCCTCATTAGGCTTCTCAGGGCCTGAATCACGGGTGGGTCCTGACCATCGGGGTCAGACCCATCTGAGGGTGCCGTTGCTGAGACTGGTTGTCGATCGTTCAGCATGGCAAGTATAGCAGCCCTCAAGTCATCTAGGGAACAGATGTCAGAAGGCTCTGAGTAGCCTATCTTGTCCCTTATGATTAACTCCTCTTCGTGGAGCTATTCGCAGGTGTGGTGGAGGATCAGCTTATTCAGTATTGACCACTCCTAGAACCTTATCAAAGTATGGAGTCTAGCCTGCCTTGCCAGAGTGACAAGATCAGTATGGCTGGCTATCTCCGGAATATCTTCAGCAATCTCTCGGGAGGCTCTTGATTGTAGAGCAGATGCCTCCATCCCGATTGATTCTGACTCAGAAGCAGTCTCGGAATCTTCGATTTCAATTGGAGACTGTTGCTTCTCAGCAGACGGAATGCTGCTAAGTGGAGGAATATCCAAGGGGCTTTCAGTCGTAGGAATCTGTTCAGCTTCGACCCCTTGGTCCACTATCTCATGTCATTTAGTGGAGACGGCCTTCTCCACTAATTGAGTTTTCTCTGAGGACTCAGCCTCGTCCCTCAGCTGTAGAGGTGGTTCAGCAACAACCTCTGGCACGACCTCACTGAATTTCTTCAGTCTCTTGGTCGGCGTCTTGGGAGTAGATTTGGGAGGCGACCACTTCTTCGTAGGAGTGGAGGTCTTCTGAGCTCCGGTCTTGGGATCAGCAGGCCCAGACCCAATCTGCTGAAAGGCCGCTGCTCTGCTCTAAAATCGGACCTTCTTCGGGTTGAAATATAGTTTGTCAGCATACACCACATTGTCAGCTCCGCAGAGGTCTTCTATCAAAATAGATAGCTTTGTGCCGTATAATAATTTTCCCTTGACTGACAGGCAGATGTCTAAATGATCGAACTTCGCAGCCTGAGTCATAAACTCCTTCAGGAAGAATTCAGCCTAGTTAATCTTTGCATGATCGTGAATGGCCATCATAAGCTGAATCTTCGGTCGTGATACTTGGTCGAACGAGCCGGCCTGACTCGTCAGTATCTGAGTCACTATGTATGCAAGAGCTCTATATTGGGGAAGCATAGCGTTCTTTGGGAAGACAACTCTGAATGTTGTAGGCTTCCCACAGAACACTTCCAAATACTCGTCCATAAGATCGTCCTTATAGCCCACTGTAGTGAAGCCTTCGCTCGGAAGTTGGAAGCTTCGCTGAAGCGCTTCCTTGATAGACATCATCTTGATTTCAGGAATAACGCAGGCGGGGTCTCAAAGAATGTGAGTGACAAATCTACATCGGATGTCCCCATCTACTGACTCGGAGTTCAGATACAGCTCAGCTATCTGTCGAGGAAGGAAGTATGACGGCTTCCTAGATAGAAATCTCTCCAATCCAGTCGCCCTCAATGAGTCAAAGATTTCCTCCATGAAATCTAGATCACATGAGTCGAACTCCATCATCAGCTCGAACCATACAAAGTCCTTCTCGAGGATCTCTTTCATGTTCACCGGTCCCATAACATCTCTTCCTGCCATATTTAATATTCTGCAAAGACAAAACAATCAGTATCGAATGAAAAATATTAAGGATATTATATACGATGCTGAATGATCATGAAAAATTTACCAAATGTTTTCTGAGATATTTGAAAATGAGTTTGCAAGGAAACAAAGGCTCTTTCTCAGAAAACTAGGGTTCGTAAAAATTGCAGAGTGAAAATCGCGGTTTCTAACTTTGAACGTGTTTATATATGTTATAGAAAATGTACAGTTAATAAATCCACGGTTCAGTTTGAAATAACTTTATGAAATGGACGGCTAGGATTTAATGTTATAAAATAGATAATGATCAATTTAGCCGCCTAAGTCAAAATACAATTGTAAATAGCCAAAGAAGTAACTTGATACGACATGCATTTAATGCGCCGCAGAGTTCAGCATGCTTTACATAGAATATCGTGTATTTAATGTAAACCATTATATTAAATGACATTTTCTAAGGCATTGAATACGAAGCTGAATCTGAATCATAGATGCACATAATATTTCATTGGCTACTGAGTAGAGATACGCAAACCTGTCAGATGAAAATCGTAGTCAGCTGATACCTTGTGTAGATGGTTGCTGAGTCTCTACGTCATCGAATTTACTCGATGCGAGAGTGAACATTCCCCCTTGGCTTGAATGCTCCTCTCCTGAATCCACTTAACGACCTGGAGTCAGTAGGATCCAGTAGACCTAGCTCTGCTGAAAGTTCTCTGAATCGGGCTTTAGCTAGAGGCTTGGTCAGAATATCTACCCTTTGATAGTCAGTATGGATCTTTTCCATCCTGATATCCATCTTTTTGACATGATCACGAATGAAGTGGTGTTTGATGTCCACGTGCTTGCATCTCGTATGAAGTACTTGGGTTCTAAGTGATGGAAATTGCACCTTGGGTCTTTGTCGCAGGAGATCGGCACTTCATTCGAATAACATCATAGTCGTGTAGGCTGCGTCTCGGCCAAAGGATTTGGGCGCAAAGCAACTTCCAAGCAGCCCATATATTCAGCTTCGGTAGTTGACGTCGCTGCCGAATGTTGTTTCTTTGAAAACCATGAAATCGGCTTACTGCCAAGGAACCGACACGTTCAAGTTGACTTTTCGGTCAATTCTACATCTGCATAGTCGGCATCGAATAACCAGTTAGTTCAATATTATCATCAATCGGATACCATAAACCCATGTCGGGTGTTCCTCGAGATAGCGGAGAATCTTCTTTGTTGAGTCCATGTGACTACGCTAGGATTCGCCCGAAATCGAGAGCAAACACCTACAACATAAGTTATGTCAAGTCGAGTAGTTGTTAGATAAAATAATGAACCAATAATAGTACAAAATTCAGTATGGTCTACTGATCTCCCTCTTTATCAAGATCGATTTTCATGTTTGTGTTCATCGGGATCTTGATTGGTTTGCCGGATGTGCAACCGAACTTCTTGATGAGGTCTCGAGTGTATTTGCCTTGATTGATGAACGTTCCCTTCTTAGATTGTTTGAATTGAAAACCGAGGAAATAATTCATCTCTCTCATCATTGACATCTCGAACTTATCCTTCATCATTTTCTCAAACTGCTGACACATGATGACGTTCTTCGATCCGAAGATTATGTTATCTACGTAGATCTTCACAAGTAGGATATCGTCTTCCAGTCGAATGCTGAATAATGTGCGGTCCACTGTGCCTTTCTGAAAACCTTTATGAAGAAGAAACTCAGACAGGGTATCGTACCAAGCCCCGGGTGCTTGTTTTAACCCGTCTGAGGCCCTTTTTTGAGTACTGTAGACTGATGTCCTGTCGACAAAGCCGGGAGGTTGTTCTACAAAGACTTCTTTTTTCAGCACGCCGTTCAAGAACGCAGACTTCATATCCATTTGATAAACTCTAAATCGCTGATGTGTTGCGTAGGCTAGGAATAGTTTGATTGCCTCCAATCTTGCAACTAGAGTAAAAGTTTCATCGAAATCTATTCCTTCAGCTTGACAGTAGCCTTTTGCCACGAGTCTTGCTTTGTTCCTTACTATAACGTTGTTTTCATCTCTCTAGTTCTTGAAGACCCATTTAGTTCCAATCACATGTTGATGCCGGGGTCTGTCAACAAGCTCTCATACTTCGTTTCTCGTGAACTGATTCAGCTCCTCGTGCAAGGCTATGATCCAATCAGCGTCCTTAAGTGCATCCTCAACTGACTGAGGTTCTTCAATAGACAAGAAGCAAGAGTATAATGCGCTTTCTCCCTGACAGAATCTGGATCTTGTCTTTACGCTTGCTGAAGGATCTCCAATAATCAAATCAGAAGTGTGAGCGTCCAACCACGATCTACGATTTTTCAACTCCTCATCTGAGATTTGTTCAACACAGATAGTAGGTAAGTTAGGCATTTCAGTTGTACTATTCTGAGATTGAAGCAATTCGGGTTACTAGAGTTGGGTCTCTTGAGTCACTGCAGTTCGAGGGGCATTTAGCTCAGGAACTTCATTTGTTCCCCCTGAATTATTATTCTCAGTAGAGGTCTCAGTTACCACTTGGGTTTCTTCATCGACCTGAGTTACCTAGGATTGACTCTGTTCAGTAGAGTCAATCTATTCAACTACTGTTCTTTGCCTTGAGATTCGAATAGACTTATCTTCGGTTTCTTCATACGAATCATCATCCCAACACAGATTGGATCTTTTCAACTTTATCTTTTAAGCTCGAGATCCTGCGTAGCTACTTACCGATGTCCTCGGACTCTAGTTTAGAGTTCCCGCTCCGTCTTCGGTAGCAAACTTCATTAAAGGCAACATGAGGGCTTTCCTCCATGCAAAGTAGTCCGATAGTTAAAGACTACGAAGGCTTTTCTTGACAGGAGTATCCTAAGAAGACTACAATGTCCGACTTGCTATCAAAAGTCTTCAACTGATCCTTCCCATTATTGTGGATAAAGCACGAACACCAAAAAATATGGAAATAAGATAATGAAGGTTTCTTTGTCGTTCCATAATTCATATGGTGTCTTCTTATCTGCTGCTTTATCGGTAGAGATACGTTACCGAGTGTAACATGCGGTGTCGTAGCTTACGCGCCCAATTTGGTTGGGAGTCCCCGAGTACGTGAGCGGGGTTCTTCTTTGCTTCTTTGAGTGTTCTATTCTTCCTTTCGGCAACCCCATTTTGTTGAGGCGTGCGCGTGGCGGGCACGTCTCACGCTCTATGCGCTTTAGCTTTGCGGAACTCCTCCACCATAAAATTCGGGAACTCAGTTCCTCCGTCTAAACGTATATTGATGATCTTGGTGTTCTTCTCGACATTAAGCATTTTCGAAGCGTTGGTAACTCTGTTTTGACGTCCAAACTTGTTGGCAATAAATATGACCCATGTGTAGCGCGAGTAGTCATCAATGACCACTAAAGCATACTTTTGCCTACGATCGTTACGGGGAGAGACTGGACCGAATAAATCCATATGTAGTAGGCTGAAGGATTCCATCGGTGGAGGGAGATGGAACAGGGGAGGATTTTTTGATTCCTTGTTTGCTTTCCCTTCGGGCATGCTTCACATCGAGTGTCTTTCTTTGAATACTTCATTCGGCGGTCCTCTTGCTAGAGTGTTTCTAGCTAGCTTGTTGAGCGTCTTGAAGTTGAGATGGTTGAGTCTTCGTGCTGGAGCCAACTTCGTTCGATTGTCGTTCTTTGCCAGACAAACAAGCTTCGAGGTTCAGTTGAGTTCCGGTCCGGCTATGTAGATATTCTTTTTGCACGAACACGACAACACTATTTTCCCGTCAGATTTATCAATGACATCCACATAAACCGGCGTAAAAAATCACTCCATTCGAGTTATCACAAAATTGACTAATAGAGAGAAGATTATCTGAAGTCCTTCAACATATGCTACTCTTGGAACTCATTGCGGTTCCAATGCTGAGTGTTCCATAGCCTTTGGTATAACCTTTTGCGTTGTCTCCAAACTCGATTCGGGGTCCTTCTTCAGTAGTATAATTCTTGAGTAGGTCATTTTGGTATGTCATATGTCTTGAGCATCCGTTGTCCACATACCAAGGGTCCTTGTGCACCTACAAAACATAATTATATTTAGGTACCCTTTATTTTTGATTTTGGGTCCTTAGATGTTAGTTTTGGAGACCCAGATTTGTCTTACGACCTTGGTGGTCTCAGACAGTTTCTTCCCACTTTGATCAACATACTTGAATCTTGGACCAGGCCGATGCCGACTTCGAGGCTTCACCAGGTTCAGGAGTCTGATCTTCCGAGTAGGTGAATTTGCTTGACCTTTGCCTTCGCACGGCTTTCTTCTTCTTCTTCTTCTTCTTCGACTTTTAGGTCCTCTCTTGACTATAGGATCATAGTAATATGACCCACATGCCGAGCCGGATGTGTCAGCATGGGAGGTCCATACTAATCACCCCACTTTGCTTTGCTAGTTCCCCCTCTGGATCGAACCGGGGTGATTTAGAACCGATCTTCTTGTCGAATGCGTGATAGCCCGGGATGAGGTGCCTTCATCTTTTATTTGTTCTTGGCTAGGGGGTTCGGAATCTGCGTTGATGGTCTCCCCTTGAACAAATCTATCAGGCTAGCCGGTTTTTGAGCGTACGGGGGCGGATGAGGAGGCTCCATGGGCCGAATCCAAGCCCCTCCTTGCAGTTGCTTAGGCTTGTTGCTTGCTAGCATCGCCTCAAGCTTCTTTCGGCGCCCATGCACCGCTCCGTCATCGGGTTTCTCCGGACATCATCGCTCTTCTTCGGCGGTTCATGCTCGGTCTCGAAGTCCCGACAACTCTTGCTTCGGTGAGACTCATTTCGAGTATCTTTACGAGTCGGGTCAATGGTCGCATCGAGATCCGATCTTCTTGATGCTGAGACTTGGCCATCAGAGAGTTTATCTCCTCCCTGAGTCTCAACACAAGTCCTTCGACTCGATAGAGCAACTCGACTCTCTTGAGAAAGTCTCGATTCTCCACTTTTAGCGTATCCATTCTCGGAAGAGTCTTACGAGCCGTTGCACTCATCGGATCGCTCGTCGAGTAGTTCTTCATATGAGATCGCGACGTCTAGATTCTCATCTGCACCTGAAATAGTGTCGTGTGTGCAGTGTGAAGAGGAGTTAAATAGAGCGTGAGAGTTTACCTCATCCTCTTCTCCTGCCATGAGACACTTTTCAGCGTCTTCTTCAAGCTCTACGGCCATGAATGCTGCTTCATCGTCGGATGAATCCATGAAGGAATCGACTTCATCTGAGTTGTCTGAGAGTTCACCAGCAATATATGCTTGTTGCTTCTTGATGAACTTCTCCCTTCGAGCTTTGCGTGCTGCTCTCTCTGCAGTATTGAGCTCAGGACAATCATATTGATAGTGTCCTGGCTTCTTGCAGTTGTAGCAGGTAGTGACTCTCTCTTCTTTGCTTTGTTGTCTTTCGACCGAGTCGAGTCCTCTTGTTTCCTGCATTCAGAAGTATGTGAGGTAGGAGTGCGCTTAGGTGTATACTCAGACTTACCCTTGGAGTCTCTGACGACTATTGAGAGTTTTCTGCACCTCTCCTTCTCCTTCTGATACTTCACGGCAAGCAGCATTGCTGAGTCAGAACAGACTTCAAGGTAGATCTGAAGCTGACTTCTCTCTTCCTCGTATGACTCTGCTGATTTGACTTAGTAAATTCTGACAATTAGAAGATCGTTCGGCCGTTGCTAAGAGTCCGATCTATATTCATTAGCATGCTCTGCCGAGTCGGCTCTACTAAAGATCAACTCGAGTTCAATGAACTACTCTGTGAGTTTAGTTCCATGACTCCTTTCGGATATCTTCGCTCTGCTTGAGTCCGAGTATCACCGAGTCTTCTTCTTCCGGTGCTTGAGGTAGATAATCTGCCGGCGCCTCGAACCTAATGAAGAGTGTCTACTGAGTCTGATACCTCAGAGACAGAACAACACATTACAACGGAATGGTTTATCAGTTCAAAGTAGGGTTTTGGGATCTTCAAATCTTCAGCAAATATTCAGAGCATTGGGCTGCTGAGTTATCTTCCAACAAGTTGTGGAGCGACTGAATCATCTCCCAACAATGTAATATCCATAGCTTAAACTGAAGGTTGAACTATTCTCAGTGTTAAGAACTCCTTCATAGTTGGAGATACATTCAAACACTCTTGTTTGACCCTGTATACTGAGACTTGCTCAGTATAATCACAAGTAAAGGTTTGTACTGCATACAAACTAATTGAGACTAACTCAGTATAATAAAATAGTGTCATGTGTTGTTAAGGACGAGTGGATGTAAGGATCTTCCGTATCCGAACCATTTTAAAGATTGTTTTGTTGTTTATTTGTTGCATTGATTAACCGCTAATACTGAAAATTATCTTTACAAAATCCTACAACTTCTATTTCACTACAAAGCTAAAACATCGCACTAATCTGCGAAC